>LPNX010299463.1:113717-247000 GCA_001517045.1 Pseudotsuga menziesii
CCAGGAAGATCAGCTTCTCACCTCGCTCCCCGGCAACGGCGCCAATTTGTTAGACCTCCAGGAAACTACCTAGGGTTATAATCTAGGTATGCCTGGTAACTTAAGAAATCATGTTTTTTGTAAAGGTGGATCAATGGGACAACTCAATCCGAGTACAACATTCAGACATTCAGAATGATAAACAAATAAAACAGTGCTCTCAAGAGTTGATTAATCAGCAGATAACTTTAAGGGTGGATGAAGAAAAGAATGTAACTAAACCAGTACAGAGTAGGGTTCAAGAGACATCCAAGAAACTAATATCAGGCTATGAGCTAAACAATGGAAAAGCAACCATTCAAAGCTAGACAACACAAATAATAGTGAAAAGGAAAATGGAAAGATGACATCAAAACTGAAAGAAACCTGTGATCTGTATTAGCATCAAGAAGACTGAGTACAATAGCAGATTACTCTATCCAAAATTGAACCCTTGGCTCAGTCTCAGTACTTAGGCTTTACAGCCTTTACAAAATAGTCTACAGATCCTAAAAACATGGATCTGTTGAGTTAACTAAAACACTAACTGGACAGCAAATGCAAAAAGATAGGGACTGATCCCTAAAATCAAGGAAATGACAATGAGTTGGTCTTCTTTCTAGTGCTCGATGGTTGATGAAGTGAAGTTAGCCTCCCAAGGCTCGATGGCTTTGATGGGAACATAACAGAAACGCTCTTGATGATGTGGCACTTGAACTTAGAGTTGTTTCCTCAAAAAGATGCTTAAAATTAGCCAAAACGCCCCCCTCACTTAGATCTTGTTCAAAATCCCTTTGGATACTGATAAGACAATTCATAATCCATTCATTTTGATCAGCCTTCTGCCATTTCAGCGAACAAAACCGAGATCTGGGCAAAAACTTAAGCGATCTGTGAAAACAGGCTTTCGGCAGCTAAGCCTTCTGCCAGTTTCACGCGCTAGCTGCCGAAAGTCAGCCTTTTCGGAAGCTAATGAGCTCTTGGAGGCTCGCCTAAGCTACCGAAACCTGTAGAATTCCTAAAAAAAACTGCCTTTGGAAAAAATCAATTTTCTCAGCCGTCCGATGTCCATTTTGCATGTTCAAATAGTCGATTTTGATCTACAGATCATAAGCTATCTACTGGTGCTTTCAGATTTGAATTTAGGGCTCGGGAAGGCTGTCAAAATTTCCCCACAAGATCACGTGATTTCAGCAGAAAATTCCCCTTGAGTTATGGTTCAACAACGAATAAACCCTACAGGGCAACAACGTGACATAGCATAGCTGGGCATTCAAGAATCATTTTATCAACAGAGCACTTTATTGTAGACTCATTCATGCTACCCTCTCCTGCTGCAAAGGAACATCTTTCAGTGGCACCAACAACAGGCACTTGCCTGTCCTTGGACGTTTCAGTAGTTGCCAGACTTGCTAGTAGCTTCATCCCCATCTGTGAATTCATCTTTAAACTCGTTGCCCTCACATTCATTTGCATTAATTTCTATTTTGTCCAACCATTTTAACTGAGCGTGCACCAATTGTGCCTAGAACAACAACACGAAGGGGGTATCCATGATCCCTGCTCAATAACTGGTCATTTATTTCATATGCAAGCAGCACATCAGCTTCAGGATTTGTGGCCTGCAGCAGTGGTATCGAAGCTTTGTATGGTCCTCCATTTTCTTCCTTATAAACATCCACACTAGTAAATTCAACATGCCTGCCTTCCTAATTTGTGTGCTCCTCATAGTCAAATCCCATAACAGCCCGAGAATATCAAAATGTTTCAGCAGCAATTTCTCAATCCACTACAATAATGACCAAGCAATGCACCATCAATCTTTCCTTTCGGCGGTTACAATAGGCTCGTTTGATGATTTGATGAGTACGAAGCAATCTTTGATTTTTGCACATGGATATGTTTTCGGCAGCTAAAGTCATTCTGGCAAACCATATTAGCTGCCGAAACTGGCCTGTTTTGGCAGTTAAGTAAACTTCCACAGACTTAGTTAACTGCCGAAAGCTGGGATTTTTTATTTTGAAGGCCAAGACTCACAGAAATAAAAAAATTTACCCATTCTATCAACCAAAATGATGGTGGTCAATTTGGGAGATAACAGTACCCAAAGACACTAGGGGTGCCAATGAATGATACCCATGTAAAGGAAACTCTATTGTCACGCAAGGGAAAAAATGGTGGCTATGTTGGGACACTTACTTGAACAAAGGGGGTCCTATATGAAACAATGGGATTAAACACGGTTGGATCACATGATGTTTTGCAAAGGAAAATCATCTACATGCCAGATTGAAAAAATACAACTATAAGAAAAGGTCACATTTAGAGATAAGCGGGTCTCGATGCAACCTAGACATGCACACATGGAAACAGATCAAAGTGTAATAGTGAGTTTAGAAATAAAACCAAATTTACTAGAACCATATAGCATATACGAAAGGATTAAATTACATGCGTGAACAAAATCATTGGAAATAAGTGCTTCCTAAAAAAATTATTAATCACACAAAACTAGTCATGTAATCAAGAAGAGCATGAAGCCAAGATTCCAAAAGTGTGAATGGTGCATTAAACAAATGTGATATGATCCCATACAAGGAAAAAGGAAATTGATCCTAAAGGCTCATAAAATGGATGGGGTATATAATCCTAGATGTCATTTTTACTATTTTGCATTAGAGGATTTTGTGGAGTCCAAATATTCAGACATTGTTTTCTCCCATTCCAATCGTCAGATTTGAAATATGCAATTTGCAAGTTAGAGGTCTTTCCCATCTCATCATTTTTATCCATTTATTTTGGTAAATTAGTGCCTATGGGTCCTTTTGGAACTTTGAAGGGTTTCGATTGCAGTTCATGCCTTTCAAGGCTTTTCTCATGACCCAGGTTGTGGGAAATGCTTGAACAGGTACAACTAGGTAATTCCTAACCGAAGAAATGGGTTGCACCGAGCCAAGAGGAAACCTCAACTTGGTCAGTTTTCCTGCTAGCTACATGCAATGGAAGTTCATGATTTTCCTTAGGAAAAGTGTGACTTGATCCACACTTTTCGGTGAAAAAAACATGTCATGACTTTGAAATTTCTTATGTGGGGATGAGGGTTAACTAGAGGGAGAGGGATATTTTTGGGATTAGGGGAGCAATGAGGGGCAATGTATTAAGCCCTATATTGGGGCCCATTCCCCCCTAAATTTGGCACTTTGTATTAGTATTGTTATATTATTTATATTGGCTTGAGTCAATTAGTGGTAATTGTACCTCTTTGTCTCTTATATATATCAAGGAGACCTTTTCATTATAACCACCTTATCTTATCTTTCCCAATCTTGTGTGCATAATATATTGTATAAGGATGGTTCCCCCTCAAAGAGGTTTTCTATTCAGCTCTTGTCTTCATTATTAAGGCGTGGATTACTCTTTCTTCTCTATTTATTCCCTTTTAGGAAATTTGAAATTTGTTGCATAACATTTGGTATCCGAGCTTGAACGCTTCCAAAACTAGTCACCTTGGATTTTTTGCTATAATTATTTTTCTACAAAAATTCAAATATTGAAAAATTGAGGGGAAACAAAGGGTAGGCTTAGTTATATTTGATGCAATTTTAATATCTTGACTCATTACAAGTTTGGAGTTATACCTAGTGGAATTTAGGGTTTCTGACTAGTGTAAAAACTAATCTCAAATAGATGTTATGGGAAAAAATGTTATATCTGGAGCATGCAAGAGCCAAATTAAGTGAGACCTATAGCATCAAAAAGAACATAGATAGCATTATATGTGTTAGCAATTTTAGAATCATATCCAAAAAATTGTAGATGTGGCAGTCTGTACATTTTCGCTCTTCTAAAAGGGACAAAAATAACAAGCGTTGGGAAAATTGCAATAATTTTTTATCTGCACATTAGAATTAGGTCATACCTATGAAATTGAAGAAAATATATATCAGGCTACTATGGAAAAACGTTTCATACTCATAGGGGGTGAAATTTCAAATTTGCCTCATTTGGAAGGTCGGATAGCAAATCAGTATCCAAATCAAGGTTTAAAAAAGGTACTCCATTTTAAATTTGAATAAATTTTAGTAGAAAGATATATTTTGGGTGATCTAAAAGGTTAGATTATATTGTATGTATTTATTTTTATTTTTCCACATGACACCAAAATGTGGTGGAAAAAATCACACTCCAATCAAACCACTAGAGGATTCATCCCTGGCCTACGATCAAAGTGAAGACCTATATTTTTGGGTGTCCAAGTAGGAAGATGTCATTAAAGGGACTATGAGAACGGTTGATTTAGTTAATTTAGAGAATAATATTGAGGAAAGGATGGGATATCTAGAGAGTAACATGATGGGACATTTGAATAAAATGGAGGAAAATATGGAAAGGATTTCTAAGATCATACAAAATCCAAAGGAAAACCAAAACCTCCCTAAAGGTGATGATTTGTCCCAAGGTACTCAAGAAAATAAAGATAGTGTCCATGTTGAGAAATCTTTCATTAATAAGCATACTCCAAGAGGATTTTATTCTAATAATGGACGTAATCGGGAATGGTCTTTAAGGGGTATCCAACTCCCCAAGATTGACTTGAGGAAGTTTGATGGAAGGACCCCATAACATCGGTATTCCAAATGGAGCAATTCTTTGATGTACACTAGGTGCCAAATCTACAAAAGTTAACTATTGCATCTTTATATTTAGAACTTGAGCAATTTGTGTGGAACCAATGGCTTTGTTAATGCAAAAAGAACTCCATTATCACTTGGTCCATTTTACAAAAGAATTGATATCATATCATGATGGTGTTAAGAGAAATTCCTTATTTACCCAATCGATAAATATAAAGCAAAACGGTCTAGTAATCAAGCACATTCAACAATTTCAAAAGTTGAGTCTCAGAGTGGAGGGCATATTAGATGATAAATTGTTGGATCTCTTTACTAGAATCTTGAAGGATAATATTCAACATGAGGTACGTCTCTTTGAACTAACATCCTTAGAGAAGGCTTTCATGTTGGCAAGGAAGGTTGAAAGTAAAAACATGGCTATGGCTACTAAAAGGACCACCTCTAACACCTATATATCGATTAATGTTACTTATTCTAACCCACCTCAAACTACAAGGTTGACACCTCAATAAATGGATGAAAGAAGAGCAAAAGGTCTATGATTTAATTTTGAAAACAAGTATAGCAAGAGACACAAGTGTTGTGAGAAGAAATTTTATTCTACGTAGATTGTGAAGAATAAGAAGAAGCAAAAGAATAGGAACC
This sequence comes from Pseudotsuga menziesii, assembly GCA_001517045.1. Lineage (NCBI taxonomy): Eukaryota > Viridiplantae > Streptophyta > Pinopsida > Pinales > Pinaceae > Pseudotsuga > Pseudotsuga menziesii. The sequence goes on from LPNX010299463.1 coordinate 119,015, forward strand.
ATATCAAGCTGAAGAAATAAAAGATATTACTCCTAACAAGATTAATCCCACCATATCTTGCCATGCATTAATTGGAATTAGCACTCCTCAAACTCTCAATATCGAAGGATATATCAAAAAGAAAAAGGTATAAGTGTTTATTGATTCTGATAGCACTCATAATTTCATTCATTGTAAATTAGCCAAAATCTCTCAATTGCTTTATATATCCCGCAACAAATTTTGAAGTAATGATTGAAAATGGATGAACTGTCAATTGCTCATGCAAATACCATAAGATCACCCTTACTATGGGGTAATGTGTATTAAATAGTCCAATGATTTATATTCCAATGGGTGGTGTTGATGTTGATGTTGTCTTAGGAATTCAATGGTTACAATCATTGGGAACAATGGATTTTAACCTTCAAGAAATTTTTATGAAATTTTCTAGGGAATGAGATTAATTTGAGTGAAGGGGTATCATAGGGAAAACAAGCAAGGTGATAAGCTCTAATGGAATGAAAAAATTGTTGAAAAGGGGAAGTCAGGTTGTATTGCACAATTATGCTCACTAAAGGTTCAAACATTTAAGTCCCCTCTTCCCCTATATCTACAAAGGGTCATTGATAAGCATTCCAAGGTATTTGAATATATTCCAGAAGTTCTTCCACCTACTTGAGATTGTGATCATGCTATTCACTTGATTCTAGTAAGTGTTCCTCCTAGCATCATACCTTACAAATACCCCTATGGTCAGAAGAGATAAATTGAGCATATGGTTGAAGAAGGTTGGCATAATTAGGCCTAGCCAAAGTTCTTACTCTGCACAAGTGGTAATGGTACACAAGAAGGAGGGATCATGGCATATGTGTATAGATTATAGAGAGATCAACAACCTCACCATTAAAGATAAGTTTCCATTTCCTATCATTGGTGAATTGTTAGATGAACTAAATGGAGTAGTTTACTTCACAAAATTGGAGCTTCGTTTAGAGTATCATCAAATTAGAGTGAAGGAAGAAGACATCTCAAAAACAACATTCATAACTCATGAAGGTCATTATGAATGTATGTTCACGCCTTCTAGCCTTATAAAATTACCTTCCACATTTCAAGGTTTGATGAATTCCCTTTTCAATCCCTTCCTTAGAAAATTTGTGTTGGTATTTTTTGATGATATACTAATCTATATCAAGTCTTGGGAATAACATGTTCAACATGTTGACAAGGTGCTACAACTACTCAAAGAGAAACAACTATATGAAAACTATTACAAATTTTTATTTGGGTTAAAGGAGGTAGAGTATTTGGGTCATATTATATCCCATGAAGTTGTCAAGATAGACCCTAAAAAAATTAAATCCATGATGGACTAGTTGATTCCCAAAACCTTAAATAATCCTATAGGATTCTTAGGTTTGATAGGGTATTGTTGCAAGTTTGTTCGGAGCAAACAACACCTCTGACAACATTATTGAAGATGGATTCATTCTCTTCGACTCCATAGGCAACTAAATCTTTTAAACAACTTAAAGAGGTAAGGTGCAAAGCCCCTGTCTTGACCACACCTTACTTCACAAAAACCTTTATTGTGGAATGTTATGCCTTAGGAAATTGCATTGATGTTGTTCTAATGTAAGAAGGAAGGCCCCTAGATTTTGAAAGTCGACCAATCAAGGGAAATGACTTACACAAACCCATTTATGATAAGGAAATGTTGGAAATACTACATACACTTAAGCAATGGTGTCCTTACCTAATAGGTAGGCACTTCAAGGTCAAAATAAATCATGATAGTCTTAAATACTTCTCGAAACAGAGACTATCTTCAGAAGAGAAACAAAAATGGGTAACCAAGAAGTTGGGATATGACTTTGATATCATCTATAAAAAGGGAAACATAATATGGTGGCAGATGCACTCTCAAGAAAATATGAGGATGTTGAGGCATTAATTTGTGTTATTTATATTATACAATCCGATTGAATAATAGAAGCTACAAAAGGATCCCAATGTATCAAATAATTTTGTGTGGATAAATGATTCACTATGGTATAAGGATCGCTTATATATATGTAAGAACTCCTAACACAAACAAATGGTCCTTTTGGAATTATACACCTTTCCTATGGGAGGGCACTCAAAATTCCTAAAAACCTACCATAGGGTCAAGAAGGATTTTTTTGGAAGGTCTTAAATCTGATGTTCAAAGGTTGTTGGCAAAACATTTGGTTTTCCAACAAAATAAGGTTGAAACAGTTAAGACCCTAGGCCTTTTACAACCATTAGGCATACCTTGTCAGTGATGGGAGGAAGTCTCAATGGATTTTATCATGGGTCTACCCAAGTCAGAAGGGAAATTTTTTATTATGGTGGTTGTTGATAGACTCACCAAGTATGCACACTTTTTTGCACCCTCTCACCCTTTTCATGCAATTACAGTAGCTACATCATTCATGGAAACATTTCAAAAGCTACATGGAAACCTGAAGATTATTGTAAGCGATAGAGATATAGTTTTCACTGGAAAATTTTGGACTGAATTATTTTCTTGTTTGAGTACCTAGTTTGCTCAGAATTCATCTTATCATCCTCATTTCAATGGGAAAACTAAGATAGTGAACAAATGTTTGGAAGGTTGTATTTGTTTGTTTTCATCTGATAAACAAACATAGTGGGTGAAATGTTTATATTTGGCATAATGGTGGTACAATATTGTAATGAACCAATTCAAAAATTTCCAAACAAAGGCAGAATTTGGGGAAAATTTATCTTGACTAGTATGGACTCTAGGGGCTTTGAATGGCACAAGAGGGTCTTGAATTTGGTAGGGACTAGTATGTTGAGTCTTAGGAACACTAAATGGAATATCTAGCCACTTTATAATAGGTTATATACATCTTCAACTTGATTTGTGGACATTGGAAAAAATGGTAAAATCACTAGTAATTTGTGGTGCAATTTCCCCTAGGGTGTGAGTAGAAATGGTTCTCCAACTCCTATGCGACCTTACCAAATCATAAAATAGATTATGGGGACTGGTATTATACTTCATTTATTTTCATTTGGTGTGGTTAATATTTCTTCAACATATATGTCAAGGTTCATATTCGAATGCATATATTTAGTGATATTTGCTTAAGGGAAATGACATGTAATAGCTTAACTTCGACTCATAAATTGTATAAGTAATGGTTCAGAATAGATAATAATGAATGTATACCATTAAAATAATATCAATAGCTCACCCAAAAGCATATAAAATCAGGTAAATCCTCAACACAAATCAGATATACAACTCCATTGAAATGGGAAACCAACACATGGAACTAGTCACACCATATCTTGGAAATGTGGAAATTTTGCATATGAATTTATATTAATTTAGACTTACATAGAGGATGAGATACATATTAAAGATCCATAAATCATTCACCCATGCTTGGGCATCAACTGGATTCAACGAGATGCAACCACCATTCACACAAGTGTGTCATCATAGAGAAGCATGGGAATATTGAAGTAGGGATTGAGAGAATGGGAGGAGAGATGGGTCATGAAATGTAGAATCCTCATATATGAAATAAAAACACTCCATTAATCTCCAAATAATATTTAAGGTTGGCCTCTCCAACAACCAACTTGGATGAGAATCTAACTCTCTCGAAATTGGCTCACTAGCAAGGTAAGTGAGCACTCACCGTCCAATGGACAAGCTAGTGCTTTCCAAAATGCGAAAGGAAAATTCTCAAATGATCAAAATACATTCTCATTCCTAATGACATATTTTTATAACCCTACTAAGTTCCTCCAACTTCTAATTCCCTCCCATAGGATTCCTCTAACTCATCCTTGATGTTTAGTAATCTCCATGACACTTTTCCTTCTCCACACCCCTTCATCTTCCTCCAAATTCGAATTGCTGCTACCAAACCCAAAGTGCACCCTATTAAAGGATATTTTTATCCTTGAAATGTCAGATTGACATAGGTCTGCAATCATGTCTGATTTGTCATAGAATATTCCATCATTGTTGTCATAAAACCCAAGGAATCTCTCTCCAAGTAGCACCTAGTTTCTTCCTAGCCTCTTCCTATTCCATGGGGAGTTATTCTTCTTCACCTATTCAAATCCTTGGGATAATGACATGTTACTTGACATCTCTTCACCTTCCAAGAATGTTCCATTACTCATAATTTTGAATTTGGGGTTAATTCATGACATGTGTAAGGAAGAATCTAGCCACCCAAGGTCTCCATGAACCTCCAAATGTCCTCATAAAGCAATGCCACTTTATTTTCTCCATATTTATTATTTGTATGACCAAATTTAATGTGTAAATGACAAACTAAGGTTCTCTTGGGTATCATAACTCCCTTATTGCAAGATTTAATGCCTCCTCCCCAACCTAGGCAACTAGTATGTGGGTGAAACATTGCTAATTAGTAGTCTCATTGGGATGGGGACATGACAAATACTTCTTTCCATACATAATAAAAAATGTCCCCATTTATGGAATTTTATCGATACCAACTTCCATCTATCACATCTCCCTTGAAAGGAAAATCTAAAGTTCAAGTTGTGGAAGATCACCTTGAGCACTAGCAAGAAGTTCTCTAGATATTGAAGGACAACCTAGTTATATCTAAAAAAATGATGAAACGACAAGCAAATCAACATCACAGTGAAAGGAGTTTTGAAGAAGGATATTGGGTATTTTTGAGGCTACAATCTTACAAACAGGTATCCCTCAAGCAACTAAATAAGCACAATAAATTAACACCTAAGTACTATGGCCCTTGTAATTTTTTGCAGAAGATTGGTAGTATGGCTTACAAATTGGAGCTCCCTTCATCTTCAAGGGTACACCCAATTTTCCATATTTCTTGCTTAAAGAAGGTAATAGGAAATAAGATCACTATTCAAACTATCTTGTCAAAGCTTGATGAAGAAGGAAAAGTCATATTGGAACTTGAACAAATCAATGAAACAAGGACCAAACAACTACAAAAATTGGGCTAGTATCAAGTACCTCATAAAGTGGAAGAACTTATCAGTAAAAAAATTGACACAGGAAGATGATTCCTTCGTATAAAAGAATCCACAACTAAATAAGAGTTGAGGACTACACTTGTTCGAAGGGGAGGGACATGTTAAGCCCTAAATTGTGACCCGCTCCCCCCTAAATTCGACACTTTATATTAGTATTGTTATATTATTGATCTTGGGTTGAATCATAATTGGTAATTGTACCTCTTTGTTTCCTATATATAACAAGGGGACATTTTCATTTGAATAATCGTATCTTTTCTTGTCTTGTCTTGTGTGCTTAATACATTGTATAAGGAGGTTTCCCCATCGAAGAGGATTTATATTCATCTCTTTTCTCTGTTATTATGGCATGGATTACTCTTTCTTGTCTATTTATGCTATCTTGGGAATTTGTTGCATAACATAATTCCTCGATGAGGGACTCATTATAAAGGTATGTATTGCTCAAGTTCCTTGAGAACCCATTGATGTGGTTGGATAGATTGTTTCTAATGAAGATCATTGAGTATGGGACCTTGATGTAGGGGCCTTTTTCTTACAAGGTGAGAGAACGAATCTCACCCTTCCAGACTTTTGTTTCATGACTAGTATCCCAAGAATGGGATTCATATGTGATACTTAGCTTGTGATACCTCAAGATGTGTATATGGAGGATATACTAGCCACCCACTGTAAAGATGGAGCACGACTACATGAATCCTCTATCCTATTTACACACATAGAGAGCTTGGAGACATGAGTAGTGATTGCAGGTTTCGTATGGGTATTGGGGTCATGAGGGACCCACAATATCTCAAGCAATCAAATGATTATCATGGAGTAAGTAATGGGGGGGATAATTTGGTTGGGCCCAAATTTCCTAGACAACACTATGTCGGCAACTCAACCAATGTAATTGATGGTAATTTTGGGTTTGGAACCTTCATGTTTGCCTTCTTCTTTGAGTGAGTGTGAACATTGCAACTGCACATCATTATTCCATATGTTGGACCTATGGACCCACGTATGCATCAGTGGGGAGAGACAATCATACAGAGTGGGGGTGGTGTCCTTAGAAATGTCTTTCACTAGGAATTTTTACCCAATGGCCAAAATCACCACTAGTAATTGAGGATTACCCATATGCTAGTATGAGCTTTTGAGCTAACTTGGAACTACTACACCTACTAGGTCAGGCATGGGGACCCAATGGTACTTAGGATTATGCATTATTGTTTTCTCAGTTGTGCTTACTTACTTTCATAAATGGTAGCTAGATTTTTTTATGTGATACATGGTACTAATTACTCATTTGTTGTGTGAGCAAATGTGGGACTAGTGGCACCAACGAACCTTCAACTACGATGAGGCAAGGTCAAGGGGGTCAATTCCTTGACACAACGACAATGGTGTGGTGTCTAGATCATTATAGAGGGGATTCATCAGGGCATTGACCAACTACTTTAGAGTATCATTGATGATGGCTGGAAGTATCTGGATGACAAGTTGATCGTGATATACTTTTGGGAACCACCTAAGTGGCACTCCACCACGAGGAAGATAGTTGTGGCTACCCAGGTCATTTGAGATATGATGAGAGGGAATGTTCCCTACATCATTGATGATGATGAGGAAAGTGAGGAGGGGGTGAATCTAATGACGATTCAATTGATGATGAGTAGGACATTATAGAGAAATACCCCCATGTTATGGACTCAATATTTTTTACTATGTATCACATATTTTGGAGCGATTTGTGGGCTCACAGAGGTAATACTCTTATTTTTAGACTTATGATTATATATTTGCATATACACATGGATGCAATTTTATATACATGAGCCTTATGTTATGATTTTAATATATTATTTTATGTACATATGGATGCACTTTATGATTATAACGTTATGAACACATTCATGGTTTATTTCCTTGTAATTGATGATTAATATGTCAATGTAGAATCTAATTTGCAGTATGATCCAAAACTGTTGAGACTTCTAGGTGTATGAATGAATGTAATGAATTCAAACTATTAACCATTTTTTTATCTCACAATAAATTTCTAAAGAGGCAAGGATCATGTACCCAATAACAATTATTCAATTATGCAACAATCAACTGAGAATCAAGGTAAACATGAAGGTGACAAATGTGCATATGGAAAGCATCAACCATGAGGCCAATCATAGCATCATATTTCGTCTGGATGTTGGTGGAAACACTGTTACATACTCTATTGATATGGATGATGGATTCTAACGAAGAATATATGACCCAAGTTGTCAAGGTGAGATTTAGAGAAAATATAATTGCATCTTTAGCATAACCAACGTAACATTGAGGATGATGATCCATCTAGATAGGGAAAGAAAATCCCATAAGTCTCATCCTAAAAAGGGAAATATAAAACAACTATAATACAGATAGAAGGGGCATTGACCTCATGGATAGAATTTCTTAAGACATAATCCATTATGAGGGTTCTTCCGATGTTGGCCATCTAGACTAGAAAACACGTATATCCCCTTGTCAAGGTTGTTATTCATGACATGGAGACATGCCACAAAGACTTGAACTTTCCTCGATTGATTTTATCATGGGTTTGGTTGTAAATAAGGATGGGATTGGCTTCATCGAATGAGCATGGGTGGACGTGGCTATCATAACGGGTTTTCAAATATTGCTTGGAAGCTTTGATATTCTATAAAGTAGTATGATGGTCCTCATCTTCTTGTTCCAAATCAATCAAGCATTGTTCTAGAGACAAGGTGTTTGCAAAAAGTTTGACAACAAGCTGCAAGGAGGGAATTTGACACTCAATGGGTAAAACAGATTCCACATCATGGACAAGGTGAAACAAAGTGAGCTCAATAGTAGTTTCAATAGATGTCTCATATGCCCATTGGGTAAGCAAGAGCATATAATGTCGATTGGACTTGTGTTTATCCACTATTTATTAGAGCATGGTTTTGAGATCCTTATTGACAACCTCAACTTGGCCATTGTCCTAAGGACAATAGGCATAGGAAAACTAGTGCTCAAATTTCAAATGGTAAGATAACTCTTTCCACATGGCATCTTCAAACTGAGTACCGTGACTTGACACAAATTGTTTCGGGACTCAAAATCTAGTGATGACATGGTTAAAGAAAAATAATGGGTGGTGGTGATAGTGTTGTTGTGTGTCGGCATGTCTTCAACCCATTTGTTGAAATAGTCGACAAACGGTATGATGTATTAATGCCCAACAACCAACATGGGTTTGCATTCCATGACGTCAATGGCCCTTTTACAAAATAGACCAATGTAACATCCTCGACCCTCTAACCGGTGAAGAGGACGCTACTAACACCAAACATACGGGCAAACAGCCCCATGAACATGAACAGGCATATAATGTTGAAATAAAAAGCTTAAACATAATACATACTAAGATGCATAACCCTTCATATACATAGCGGAAGCAATCAATCATTCATTCAAGCATGCCACATGTTCATCATATTCATTAATCAGTAAATATAATTGCAGAGGTAAAATGGACATGAATACTCATCTGATAAGAACTCATCCTGCAACCAGCTACGTCGCTACAACGTTCCACCCAACCATAGGCTAACGTGGTCATCAATCTCTTAGCAACACTACCACCCCCGAGCTGGGCATGATTCCTCAAGGAATAAGGGCCAAAGCATGCTTACACATAGCCAAGGTACACCAATCAGCCAAGCCCACACATCAGGGTTTATCAGGCCGTCAAGGAGCTAGGAAAGGATAAATGCTAAGCTGGTGGCCTCAAACACCAGTTTTCTCAAGCATACCCAGCCTCTAATCCTACTCTCAACAGTCCGAAGACCAACCACTGCATACCGCAGCAAAACAAACAGTTCAGAGATCTGTGAAGAATATGAAGACAATAGGGTGACAACCCCAAACCAAAAGGTGAAACACAGTTCAGGTCAAACAACTCTTTAGAGTTGTTCTTGGCCCTAGCATGGCCAAAACAACTCAGCAACAATCCCAATAACCACAACAACTAAGAAGCAACCCAAACCCAGGGTAAATCAACATCCACGACTCACAATGAAATGATGGCAACATTCCACAGTTCGCAATAGAAAAGAAACCGAACTTCCAGCATGGACAGGGGGAAACACAGTGGAGCAAAACACAGGTACTCACAACAATCCTCAACCGATACCATCAAAAAAAGGGAAAAAAATATAGCCAAGCAAATCGTGGCAAACAGCAGCCCAATACAACTACAAACCCACAACACACAAATCCCACTACAATCGCTGGGAAAGCCCACACAGACCGGGAATGGAAAATACCAGATTTCCAATCTCTGTGTGAGAGACAAAACGCAACCCCCGGAACTATGGATGCCATTACGGCCACAATTTCAACGATGGAAATAACAGGACAGTACCCTATCTGATAAAGATGAAAAAAAAAGACACAAAACTTTGCGTGAATCCGAGTAGAGAATCAAGCCGCAACCATCAAATTCGTGGGGCAGAGGAAGAGCTAGCGTGCTTGCCAACCAACAATTGGTGAGGCAGAAAAAAGAACCCCAACAATGGAATGTGGAACCCCTTTTAAGTCATCCCATGTGAGAGGAGATGAACAGACTCGCGATCAACCTAGTGGGCAGACCATCCGCTACCCAGAAGGCACATCGTGGAGAGTGGGCGCAGGCGTGAGCGTGGTTTTCCTACCAGCCAATCGTTGTCCCTCCTAACAACAGAAACTAAGGTGGTGGTTTAAGGAGACAAAAAGAGAGTGGCGACACGTGGCTTTTCCCCATGGGTCTAGGTTTAGCAATCCCCCCCCCCTTACCCTTGGGAATCATGCCCTTTTCATTTAATGTTGCACCGTCGTAGCTGGCTGTAGGTTTAATTAAATTGATGTGCGTATTTACATGATGTCGAAGCTATAATGTGTCGGATAACATGATATACCATTGGCAACGATCCCTATTGCTGAAACATAACACAGTCGAATCGATGGTGGGGCTTTCGCCTTTAGCTCCTCACAATGATTAATTACAAAATATACATCATGTACCCTTTAATGTAAACGGGGTCAAACCAGGGTATTACAATCCCCTCCCCCTTGGAATAACACCGTCCTCGGTGTTCCAATACATATATAATTTGCACATCAAAATTTCAAAATTTTGTAGACATGTCCCATGTTCAATTATTTACTCTAAACATTCAGGACCAAGCCCCCTGGCTTCCATGAGTTTCTCCTACTGGTTCTCAGCTCTTTGCTTATCCCGAAGCCTAGGAACTTTGTGGTTGCTGCCCTCTTTATGTTCCCTCGCTGGATAGTATCAGCATAAATGATGTCCTCCGTATTCCTAGCATTTCACTGGCTGCTTCATCTTTACCTGCTCAATTTCCTTTGAGTCTTTGTGCCTGGACCGTTTCTTAACGGATCGCTTACTCATTGATCGACCTTCCTTTCCTTTGTCGATTGCTCCCAGAAGGCTTTTCACCTCCCTTTGCAAACTAATAGAGTCTTGCAAAATTTGGTGGTTCATTTCATTCTTCCTTTTCTGTATCTTGAGCATCTCTCCAAGATTCTCTTGGGTCCTGGCAATCGTTTGAAGGAGACTTCCAGCCAAGTCCAACAACTTTTGGTCTGCTGCCATGATTAATGTGCACCACTGGATTTCACCTTTCTCACCTGTGAAATGCATCATTGAAATTTTGTTAGACCAAGCATAATATAGGCATTAATATTAGCCATTTAATTGCCCAATTGGCATGACAGTCCAAGCCTCATCAAGGAGACTTTCATATTTTTCATGCCTTCCCAATAGGCACATGAGCTCATTCATGTCCATTCTTGGGCAGGGAATTAACCATTCCAGCATCCACAATTTACTTTAAGCAAATACACACATTCTATTTTCAGTCATACATGCATTCAACAACCTTTTGTTTTCACAATGCATAAACATACATATATATGTATAATAAAAGGGCAAGAGAGAACAACAAGAGTTTTTCCCCTCTTTGTTTTGTTCCATCCTGGAACCCACACCACCACTGTGGCTTTTCATGCTCTCAGCCTCTTTCACTTCACCGTGAATGCTGGACCAATCCCTCTTGGTCATGACACTTAGTGTCTCCGATCTATTTCAGACCTCTCAACCATGGGGCCTCCCCACATGGTTTGTCTCGGCTGCTAGGACCTTCATAGTCTCACTAGCACCTTTTTCATCACAGCTCATTCTGAGCTCTTTAGGACAGTCACATGTCCACATGCACCCCTAGGATGCTCTCATAGTCCTCGCTCCTAGCGATACCTATATTCAAACATTGAATAGATTCACATGTTTAGTTTATTCTCATCAACTTTATCTCTAGAACAAGAGCTTAAAACATCATAACCAAATCGTATACACATGTATATTCATAAGCAAAATATTGCAAAATAATCCAATACTTATCTGTATTGCGCGTTTCCTCATTGGTCCACAGGATCATGCTTTGCTTTGCAAGCCTTGGGATCGCCTATGGACTTGGATGTTAGGTCAACACACAGGCTGCTTCACAACCTCCTTATATATATATATATATATATATATATATATATATATATCAGGCACAGTCAAGCCAACCCTCGTTGGGTTTATCAGATCGTCAACAAATCGCCTATACTTATATTAGCAATATATATATATATATATATATATATCAGGCACAGTCAAGCCAACCCTCGTTGGGTTTATTAGACCGTCAACAAATCGCCTGTACTTATATCAATAACCAATCATCGGCCAAGCCAACCCTCGTTGGGTTTATCAGGCCATCAACAACAACACATGCCCTTATATCAACCATAAACGACCATTTTCCATATCACCCAGAGACCACACTGTAAACTACATTTGCTTATCCTAACAACACAAGCAATATAAGCATATTCGTTAGTGTTATTGCTCTAAAATTGTAACCATATTTCACACCATTCACTATCAAGTATTGGGACACCAGGAGTGTGTCAACTCCCTAGGGTGTAATCAATATTAAAAAAGATCCCTTCATGATCTAACATCGGAAAAGTGTGCACCCTTGTCCGGTGTGTATCATGTAGGCCCTATCCATACTCAAGCAATCAGTCCTAATGGAAATAAAATCAAAACATGTTCTGCATATGGAATTTTAACAATCTAACATGCATATTCTTAGCTAGGGTCACAGAAAACTTATCCATTTGTTGTGGCAGTATTGCTTTGTTAAGGAGGAATGGGGGCTCCCTTCTCTGAGTTGACAGCCCCTCTGTTTGCCATCTGAATTCCTCTTTACATTTCATATCCACACATGTCTTATTGACATAACTCATACCATCTCACTCATGTTGCTTACCAAACATGTAGTGCAGATGAGACATTTCCAAAATGTCCAATGGAGTTTCCCTCGAAACCCATTTCAAGATAAGGGAAAACCTTCCCATGAAGTTTGGCTCCTGCAGGCCATCACACATGATCTTCCTGCAGTGTGTACCCCTGGCACATTCAGCAAATAGCCAAACAGTCAATCATTATCTGATAATACAATCCAAATTGATTGTCCATAACCAAGCAAATGACATTAGTAATTAAATTCAATAGGAATTGCAACTCTGTTTACTACAGAAATTGATTTGCTTGGCAATGAGGTGATCCTCAATTGTGGGTCTCTTGTGAGCAGCACTATCATATCCATTATGATTTTATGCTTACTAGCATAACATGGACACCCACTTACAATGCATCCTCCTGACACAATTCTATGCAAGCCAATAGTGATTAGTAGTTGTCAGCCATTTCTCAAATCTGAAATTTACAAATTCAAATTTACAACTCATTGTGCATACAAGCTATTATCACAGCCATGAGACTCTTCTCATGAGGTTTGCCTCTTTCACATGGTATATTTTGGCCTTTGTCATGGTCTTACCCATTTTTCCATATCCCAAACAATCTACCTGAAACTTGAACTTCAATCAGCCAAACATTTGGTAAGTCTTGATGCCTATAACTTTTTCCATTGCTACAACAATCACTGGAGCATTTTCAGAATTTATAAAATTGAAACATTTCCAGCTATTAATCACATCAATATTACCAAAACTCATTTACTTCATGCAATCATTATCATACTTTAAATTACAGGGTACCGTCACATCATTCATGTAATTTAAATGAAATGTTTAGATACTCCTTACTTCACAAGCGTATCATTCATACCACCTTGCTCTTTCATAGAGCATTTCCGGCAGCCAATTGATCATGACTACCTTTTTCATGCACTTACAATCCTACATTCATAACGCTCCTGAAATGGTTCCAGAATTGTCATCAATTCATCATTTCAGCCATTAGTAATATATAATATCACATGCACTATCTCAATGCACTTATAAAATGCATCACAAAATTTGCACCTATACTTATGCAATCAATCACTCACACCCTTCTTATGCATTCATTCAATGCATAACTACAAGATTCATTAAATCTTTTTAATGCATACCCACTCAATGTTACCTTGCATTGATTCAGGAATACTATGCATTCAACATACCATGCATGGCCTAACCATGACTGCTTCATATAGGATGCATCACTATAATCAAGATCATTAGTACTTACTTTCCTTGGGCTACTAAGCTCAATCAACATATACAAGCATGACACATTTCTATATGAATCTAGTATAACATTCAAATATCCACATGGTATGAGGTCTCTTACCTTTACCACTCCATGGAATTTGTCATAATCAAACTCTTACCTCCATGGGTCCTACTTACACCCTTGTCATTACCAGTTTGGTTGGTCCTTTGCAGGAGATTGCAAAATTTTCTCACCAACTTTTTATTATGGACTTGTTTCCTTATCCCTTTCTCCAGAGGGTTGCTAGTCACATTTGTCCGCATCAGCAACATATTCAGCCAAGTCCATGTTGTCGTTGGTTTTTTTTTCCACTAATGCCAACACCAATGCAATAACTATCATTAGTGATTCATTATAAATGTATAATCCTCAATATCCTATGTATGCAAAGCATATCCTCATACATTTCATGTATAAAACTTATTAAATGTAGTTATAATCAACAAGATAGGGTTTAAGGAAACTTCCCTTTTCAAGCCCCACATCCTTGCATGGAACTCCTCTTCCACATAACAGCTGGTTTGACTTCATGGTCTTGCTACCTCTAGGCATGCAATTTCCCAGATTTGTCCATTTGATAGCAGCACCTTTCTCTTTCAAGCCATCATTAGCACTTTGCTGCTCCACAGTCAGATTCGAGTGATTCTCCCTTGTTCCTTGTTGGATAAGCTTTCCAGCGCCTATCCACATGCTTCATTGTGACCTCGGGTGTGAAAACCACACCACTTCTAAAATGATGACATTCATCAAATTTAGGCAAAACACTCAATTGTGTTTTGGTCTGAATTGTTAATTTCAGCCACCTGGAATTTTCTTTCCTTTCAGTCTTGAACTGCTGAAAAATTCCATGAAAATTCATTGAAACACTTAGCTGGAATCCACTGAAAATTTCACTAGAAAACCCAATTTTCTTTCTCCCTATCGGATCACTTCCCAACTAAGTTTCCAACACTTCGGATCCTCAGTGGACTAATTTTTCGATATGCATCAGTGATGTCCAGAACTGTCTATCGGGTCCTTTCTTTACTAACCGTTCGGCGTTTCAGCGGCAAAACGACTAAACTCCCGCTCCATATCGGCGAGCAAATCAACTATTCATCGGGTGCGCAGTTGCTTGAGCAGCCGCACAACGGCGGAAAGAAATCTTACTATGATTTCTGCGGGCGAACCAACTAAGCTTTCGATCAGCGACCTGTTGTTTAATTTTGTTCGCCATATCGGGTCCTTAGTACACTATCACTCCGAATTTCCTCGGCGATAGCCTAGGCTAACCGCTGCGTCGGTGACCCGGTGCCCTACGCATCAACCGGTTAGTCGTCAAGCTTTCTGCAACAGCGGCCCACATTCAAACTATCTCTTCCGCAGCCACAAGTCTATCGGCGATCGGAAACTAAAAATTCTAACCATCGGAACGCTAGCCCACATGGCTGCTGCAACGGCGGTTCTCCATCCGCTAACTTTTTTTCGATCAGTGGTCTAATCAACTAAACTTTTCCGATTGGTGGTTGGAACAATTATTCATTGGAAGGGTACTCTACTAAACTTTTTCGATGTTTTCTTTACTTACGCAAATTTTCACAATTTTTCCTTTTTCTTCTTCTTCACGTCGGCTGCTTCATCGCCTAATTCTCTTCCATTTGTCGCTACCGTAGTGATCCCAGATGTTCACTGAACACCCCGGCATCGGTGACTGGAAGGACTAGCATCGGCGGAATAGTTCATTCCGCAGCCGCAACAGCAGCTCATCATCTTCGATCCTTTTATGATCAGAGGCTGAAACACATCGGCATCGAGAACCTGTATGCATCGGAGGATTAGTGCATTGTTCATCGGTGACCCGATCTCCAATCATTTCCTGATGTCCGATGATATTGTTCCTTAGAAAAATTTTGAATTTTCTTTGTCTATCGGCAATCGGAACCCCTAGAAGCTGCAGCATCGACGCCTGGATGCCCTCCTCGTTGGGTGGTTAGTCCCTTCGGTCTCCGTAATGGCGGACGCTCGGTCAACAAACCTTACCCGACGTAGCTCATCAGCAATGGAATCACTTATTCATCAACGATGTCGTCAACTAACCATCGCCGATGGCCGATGATTCCATGACTCAAAAAAAATTTCGAAACCTTTCTCTTGAGTCTTCCTCGTCCTTCCACCGATTCCGTCAGCTCCATCTCCCTTATCCTTCCCCGATCAAGCAATTGCTTGTCACCGCTACTGTTTACTAACACTGCAGCATCGGTGACTAGAAGGCTAGTGCATCGGTAGATTATTTCAATCAGCAGCCGCAACTGCGGCTTATCAACTTTGATCTTCTTCCGATGAGCGGCCCAATCTGCTAAGCATCGGGGAACTAAAGCATAGCCTGATCGGCATCGGCAGTCAGATCTTATCCCGTCGGAAGACTAGTACTCTCAGCTTCCGCAACGGCGGGCACACGAATCACTATCTTCTTCTGATGGCCGATGATTTCGGGCCTTAGAAAAAAATTTGAACCTTCATTACTACGTCGGCTATCAAAACGTCTTCCTCTACAGCGTCAGCGGTCATAGGCTCTATCCGTCGGGAGGATAGTCCTCTAGCTATCTGCAACGACAACGCTTTGTTCCACTAATTCCTTTCGTTGTAGTCGCCAACTTTCATCGCATCGGCAACACGATCAGCTGTGCATCGGCAATGCGATCAACTAATCGTCGTCTATCGCCAACGGTCCTGTTACTTCGTCAAATTTTCCAAAATTCCCCGGCGTCGGCAGTCGCAGGCTCTATGCGTCGAAATCATAGTGGTCTAGCCATCCGCAATGGTGGGTGCTCGATCAATTATTCTCCGCCAATGATTTTAACACTTAAACAAAAATTTCAGAACTTTCTTCTTCTGTCGGTGGTCGGAACAACTGGCACTGCTGCATCGGCATTTTGGTCCCCACGGCAACCGCAACGGCGGCAACCCATTCAACTAATTCTTGTCGATGTTCATCAGTAGTTTCCTCGTCTAACCATCAGCGATGAGAACAACTATCTTCTGTCGATCGCCGATGGTTGGACTTAGAAAAAAATTTCAAAGATTTTTCGGTTACCGTCCATCGGGTGGCCTTCCCACTAAATTCCCGCTGCATCGAATGATATTGTCACTGAGTCTTCCGATGGGCCGATAGTTCTGGCACTTATAAAATTTTCTGAGTTTTCCTGCCATAATTTTCTGATTGCTCCTGGGTAGAAGGCAACCTGCCTCTGCTATCTGATCTGTCATGGCCCATTCAAGCCCACACTGCAACCAGAACTCTGATACCACACTGTAACGTCCCCGACCCTCTGACTGGTGAAGAGGATGCTACTAACACCAAACATACGAGAAAACAGCCCCATGAACATGAACATGCATATAGTGTTGAAATAAAAAGCTTAAACATAATACATACTAAGACGCATAACCCTTCATATACATAGTGGAAGCAAACAATCATTCATTCAAGCATGCCACATGTTCATCATATTCTTTAATCAGTAAATATAATTACAAAGGTAAAATGGACATGAATACTCATCTGATAAGAACTCGTCCCACAACCAGCTACATCGCTGCAACGTTCCACCCAACCATAGGCCAGCGTGCTCATCAATCTCTCAGCAACACTGCCACCCTTGAACTGGGCATGATTCCTCAAGGAATAAGGGTCAAAGCAGGCTTACACATAGCCAAGGTACACCAATCAGCCAAGCCCACATAATAGGGTTTATCAGGCCGTCAAGGAGCTAGGAAAGGCTAAATGCTAAGCTGGTGGCCTCAAACACTAGTTTTCTCAAGCATACCCAGCCTCTAATCCTACTCTCAACAGTTCGAAGACCAGCCACTGCATACCCCAGCAAATCAAACAGTTCATGGCTCTGTGAAGAAGATGAAAACAACAGGGTGACAACCCCAAACCAAAAGGTGAAATACAGTTCAGGTCAAACAACGCTTCAGAGTTGTTCTTGGCCCTAGCAAGGCCAAAACAACTCAACAACAATCCCAATAACCTCAACAACCAAGAAGCAACCCAAAACCAGGGTAAATCAACAACCACAACTCAATGAAACGATGGTAACATTCCATAGTCCGTAATAGAAAAGAAACCAAACTTCCAGCATGGACAGGGGGAAACTCAGTCGAGCAGAACACATGTACTCACAGCAATCCTCAACCGATACCACCAGAAAAAGGGAAAAAAATATAGGCAAGCAAATTGTGGCAAACAACAGCCCAATACAACTATGAATCCACAGCACACAAATCCCACTACAATCATTGGGAAAGCTCACACAGACCGAGAATGGAAAATACCAGATTTCCAATCTCTGCGTCAGAGACAAAACGCAACCCCCAGATCTATGGATGCCATTACGGCCACAATTTCAACGATGGAAATAACAGGACAATACCCTATTTGATAAATATGAAAAAAAAAGACACAAAACTCTGCGTGAATCCGAGTAGAGAATCAAGTCGTAGCCATCAAATTCGTGGGGCAGAGGAAGAGCTAGCGTGCTCACCAACCAACAATCGGTGAGGCAGAAAAAAGAACCCCAACAATGTAATGTGGAACCCCTTTTAACTTAGCCCGCATGAGAGGAGATGAACAGACTCACGATCAACCTAGTGGGCAGACCATCCACTACCCAGAAGGCACGTCGTGGAGAGTGGGTGCAGGCGTGAGCATGGTTTTCCTGCCAACCAATCGTTGTCCCTCCTAACAACAGAAACTAAGGTGGTGGTTTAAGGAGACAAAAAGAGAGTGGCGACACGTGGCTTTTCCCCATGGGTCCAGGTTTAGCAATCCCCCCCCCTTACCCTTGGGAATCATGCCCTTTTCATTTAACGTTGCACCGTCGTAGCTAGCTGTAGGTTTAATTAAATTGATGTGTGTATTTACATGATGCCAAAGCTATAATGTGCCGGATAGCACAATATACCATCAACAACGATCCCTATTGCCGAAACATAACACAGCCGAATCAATGGTGGGGCTTTTGCCTTTAGCTCCTCACCATGATTAATTACAAAATATACATCATGTACCCTTTAATGTAAACAGGGTCAAAATCGAAGTATTACAACCGAGGATTGTGACTAGATGTAGGGGAGTAGGAAGGGTCCTTGCCTTTGGGTGAATAATTGCAATTTTGACAATGCTTCATTTCCTCTATGGAATCAAAAAATAAGGAAGACCATAAATAACTAGCACATATTATCTTCTGGGTAGTATCCATTTTGAAGAGGTGGCCGCCACAAGCTATGGAAGTCATTGAAGACCCGTTTGAGCTCATAAAATGTGAGACATCAACATAAGATAGTATCCACTCCTTATCGATATAAAACAATTTCAACAAGGAGGTAATGGGGTGCTTGATGGTGAATCTGATGACGATCATAATGGGAAAGATGAAGAGTGAAATTTTGAGTGTGTAGATAAATGAGGATATTCCCATACTAAGGGTTGTCCAAAGAAATGGTGAATAAGTGTTCATCTAAAAGATCGTCATTGATAGGTGGTGGTTGGTATCCCAAGGTAAATATGAAATGAACTCTGCAATGGCCAAATCCTTTTTACTCTTAGGGGTCACAAAGTGGAGATCATATACTTGAAGGATAAGGATCCAATAAGCAACCTTACCTTGAATGAGGCATCGACTCAAGAGATACAACATGGGGTTTTAATTCATAAAAAAAAATGGTTTTACTCATAAGGATGTGATGACGAAGTTTCTAAACCGAGAAAATGAAGGGTAAGGCTAGCTTCTCCTCGTGGTTATACAATACAGTGGGTCCAAATAGCTTCTTACTAACATAGTAGATGAAATTCTCCTAACGATCAACATCTTCTTGAACAACCACTCCAACGATATCATGAGTGGATGGTAAAATGTAAAGGATGAAGTCCTTCACAAAGTTTAGGGAGATAATTAAGGGAACCAAAGTAAGGAGAATGGTTAAGGGTTTCAAAAAAAGCTTGAGCATGCTCATCCTAGATGAAGGGAACATTAGAACAAAACAAACACAAGAATCCATGAATAATTTTGGCATAATATGGAATAAAGTGATGTAAGAAGTTGGCCTTGCCTTGAAGGCTTTACAATTGACACAAAGTCTTAGGAGGGGGTAGTTCAAGAATGGATTGAAACTTCTTAGGATCAACCTTGATCCTTTCTTGGAAATGAAAATTCCTAACAATTGACCAGGAAGAATCTAGAATACGCACTTAAGTGGGTTCAAGTAGACTTCATCCCTACAACATTTAAGGAACACTTTACGGAGATGTTCCAGGTGATGTGAGGATTTATTGGAATGACTCATGATTTCATCAAAGTATGCTAGGGTAATATATAACATATCATGAAAGTAATATAACATGGTATGTTGGAAATTGGATTCGTCTTCTTGAGTCCGAAGGGCATGACTCAATAGGAAAAGGTCCCCTAGGGAGTGGTGAAGGAAGCTTTATAATGATCCTATGGGAAAATGTGGATTTTATTATAACCCAAGAAACCATCCATGAAAGATAGAACCCTGTGCCCAATGTATGCATCTATAATTTGGTCAATGAATGGGGTGGGGAAATTGCCTTTCGGACAAGCTTTGCTCAGATCATGAAATTCGATACAAACATGGATGATGCCTTACTTCTTGTTGACTGGAACTAGATTGGATAACCATGTGGTATACACAATTGGATAAATAAATCCTATCTTTCGTAACTTATCAATTTTGGCTTTGATGACTAGATATTTGGACAGTTGTATGGGTCTCTACTTCTATCACAAAAGTTTGAACTTGGACCAAATCTCAATTTGATGCTCAACAATGTTGGGGTCAAGACCTGGCAT
This sequence comes from Pseudotsuga menziesii, assembly GCA_001517045.1. Taxonomy (NCBI): domain Eukaryota; kingdom Viridiplantae; phylum Streptophyta; class Pinopsida; order Pinales; family Pinaceae; genus Pseudotsuga; species Pseudotsuga menziesii. The sequence continues at coordinate 139,565 of LPNX010299463.1, forward strand.
TTTAGCATAGGACTAGGCAAAAACATTAGAAAATTATTTTAAAAAAACCTCATGGGTGGAAACTTTCTTGGGAGTACAAGAAGAACCCAACAATATTTTCTTGGTGACACCAAGATTAACCAAAATATCCACCTGGATGGTGGGAGAGATATTGTCCACGTTACCCTCCTTAAAATAATCTCGGGCATGGATGGTATTCTTGAACCAATCAACGTGCCTTGGGGGAATAAAATCCTTCCATTAAATGGTGAAATGGTTTGAAGGCGGGCCTTCCAACAAGGACTCTTGAGGGATGAATTATGTGTGGTTATGCATATCATCTCATGGAAACTTGGGTTTGGTAAGGGATTCAAGCATTTCCTCATCACTTGGAAAGGTGGAAGTGGATATAACTAAGGGGTCCATATTCATAAGGGGTGATGTGGATGGAAAATGGGTAAAAGAAGAGGCCTCACTATAAGAAGAAATGTAATAGTTGGAGATCATTACTTCAGACAATGGAGTAGGTGGGGGAACCTCCTCAATGATGGTAACATGATATTCATGGGATCTATGTTAGAGTTCAACCAAATTTGCATGAAACTTTTGGATATCATTGCAGTGGTGTGAGAAATGACCATAAATACCACACAACACACATGGGTGGTTGGTACACAATGCCTTATTGCACTACTTGGAAGCATCAGGAAGAGTGATGTGGGCCATAAGGGTAATCACATATTTTATCCTCCTAGGAATGGATATGATTATCAAAACAAGCAACTCTAGACAATAATCAATGGATTGAACCAAGACATCACACACAACATAGGGTGTAAGGGCTCTAGAAGGTGTAGGGTAGGGAGGTTCATGACCGTGTTTGGGGTAGGTTGGAATTTCATGTTTTTGGTTTTTCCTCCATCCTTGTTTTTGGAGGAAGAATGAGTGCAATTGGTAGCCTCATTCATAACCATTGGTGGTGGGGCATTGACTGGTTGAATAGATGTTAAGGAGACCTGAGGGGTGGGAGAAGAGTTCGATGGGGTTAACGGTAGCCATAAAAAGGGTTCCAACAATTCCCAGAGGAGGGAAGAGGAAGGGGAATTGATGTATAGGCGCTCCCATCCATGGGTGTCCCGGTAGAGTGTGACTAGGAGACAGTTGTGGTTGAGAAGGAGTTCTTTCAAAATTCATAGTGCACAATTCTAAGACCTCCTCTTATAAGGAAAGAGGAGAAGGTTCTAAAAAGGTTCCAAGGAGAGATGCATTTTTCAAAACCCCGAGACCTACACCATTGAATGAAGGCATGGAAATGATACCTTCGACCATTGGTAAGTCATGGTCCAAACAAGATGAACCCTTAGGATCATAATAAGTGAGTTGATCAAGCATGTTGATCTTCCCTTCATGTGGGTACATCATAAGTATAAACATTATTGAGGTGTCCCCTTTCAAGCATACATATAACTATAACTAAGGAGAATGTTGTAGTCTAATTGAGCATCGAAAACCTCTATGTATATTAATACAGTTTTACTAGCGAGTTGGACGAGCATTATGGAGGAGAACATGTGGCTAGGTAGGTCAGTCATTGTACATGCACAATGTCATAAGGGTTGACACTAGTTTAGGGGAGTCAAGCTTCTTCCAAACATGGGTGGAGATGATACAACCAGAAGAGGATACAGGCAGAATAACCCTCATCAATTATGTATCAATGCATAATCAAATTATTGACAATAACTGAGACCTAAAAAAGCACCTGAATAAGGCATATGTGCCTATACTCAATTTAAATCGAAGGTCATCGCATATGAATTAGAGATATCAATCACACATAATGAATTCAAAAGAGTTTTGTGAAGCACTAGGTAGTTATAGAGAACCTCCAAAGTAGACATGGTAGTGGGGTACTAGGCCAAGTCATCAACAACACTATAGTTAGGAGCGACTCTAACATTGGGGTTATGGGTAGTGTGATGCAAAGGGATCTTGGGGATATTTGGGAGAGGGTCTAGATTATGGTGTAGAAGGAATAATGGTCCTTATGGAAAATGAGCATCCTTGTCTTTATTTGTATTGGGAGGTTCATTTGACATATTGTATTGATTATGTCATATATGTAGGTTGAATTGGGCAGAGGGCATGTAGATGTTCTAGAAAGAAGGATAATTGGGGTGACATAACATAGACAACTGAGAAGGGCAATGCATCATGGGTTGTGGTGTGACCAACCCTTGAGATGGGAAGGGGTTTTGTAGAACCATCGATTGAGGTGTGGTAGGGTGAGGGGTTGGAGGGCTAGTTTGACCTTGGTAAGTATCAACAACTTCACATTTACTGACCTTGTCCCATGGTTGGGGAGCCTTCACGAGGTCTAGACATTAGTGAGTGTAATTTCTATACAATATGCAAAAGGAATGTGGATGTTTATTCCATAAATGGGGGTTCTTACCCTGCTTGGGGGGTTTATTTCGATCCTTGTTTGTGGTATTTGGATTACCTCCAGTGTCACCAAGAGGTTGGGGGGTTTCCCTCCATCCTCTTGATGTTGGTTGTTTCTATTGTTCTTACCCTTATTCTTCTTCTTATTTGTATTGGGTTGCTCGTATTGGTTATTGGGTGTAGATTTAGCATGCATATGTTATTAAGCATAGAATTTCCGTTGGGGAAAAGGGGGAGTCGTAGGGTGTGGATGAATTGGAAGAGGGAGAGGGAATGGTAATAAGTGTCGATGGATGGAGAAGCCACATATCCGGTAGAAGCACTAACACACATAATACTACTCTAAGAATGACCATGAATGTGGGGGAACAAGATATGTGGGAGAATGAGCATGAAATATCAAGGTGGTAAGGGAGTGCAAGCGTTCTCCTGGGTTAGGGCACTCAACACTCCGGAGATTACCATATGAATAATTTCTCATAACAAGAGTCAAGTGAGGGTATGAAATTGGATTAGATGCCACAACATCAATCACACCGTCAACAGAATGGGATTCCCTTAATTGATCTTGGAATGTAGAGTCACTATGGGGAGCATCAAGGATGATCATGTAAAGGTAACTTCGGATTGGATGTAAATGATGTCATACTATTGATCTTTGAGGATGGATTTCTCTTCAGTTTTTGGATGTTCCGAAGAAATTTCTTTAGCTATAACGGGGAGTAAATATTTCAAGAACCAATTTAGGAAGATTTAGTCACTGAGCTTGATCTTGCAAAGACTCCTTTGTCCTCTCCAATCATGAATGTGGTTTGTGATATGGGAGGATAAGTTCTAACAATAAGGAAAAATGATCTCTACTCCCTTGTCATAGCGGATGGGTTACTAGAAGAAAGTTAAGAAAGTGGAATCCAAGGACACAAAATTAGGATGCATCCTAGATGGTTTCTCAATATACCACTTAGTAGCCACTCTAGTAAAGGTTATCTAGAACAAACACAAACAAATGAAATCATCGATGATGTTATTAGAGGAGCACCATAAATGAAAAGACATGATATAGTTTTGTGGATCCTTGCTTCCTTACTGTCGAACTTTGGGATGTCTAAAGGCAACTTGATTGGAATTTGAGGCCATGTAGGGTTATGTCAAATAGGATCATTAGTTAGTCTCTCCAAGTCATAAATATTGAGACTAACCATGAAGGGAGGCTTGTAGTAGGAAAAATAGTAGAGGATGTCACTCCACTAAATTTTGGGTTGGTGTTTCCCCCACAAGTAGGACCTCCACCAGATGTAGGGATAGCACCAGAAATATCAGATATCGGGTTACCTAATGGACTAGACGTGCTAGGAGAGGATGGCGATCTGGGTTGTGAGGAGCTTGAATCCAAGGATCCCAAAGGAGAATCAAGAGGAGATGAAGGTTGTTTGTTTATTACATTGTGAGGTGGACTAATGGTCTAATCATATATCCTGTAGAGGGGACGATGTCCTTGAAGTCTGTGAGAGTACCTCAAAGGAGAAATGATGGCATAGATAATAGTATTAATCCAACAAGATATCTCTAAAATAAGGCAAATGAAGGAAATTCGCAAATTAACAATACCAACTCCATACATTATGCTAAATCAAATAACAAGTTCAATGTGGGTGCAACAAGTGATCGAATCTAAGGAAAGAGAGAAAATAAATGAAATGAAATCCCTAGCGCACTAGCGCACCTCATTTAAGGAGATTCAAAACAAGCACCAATTAATGCATAAGAAGCTAAATACCCAACAATATCGGCAACAATTGGTTGAGCTAATGCTTTGGGTTGGATTTTTAGATGGACATATGATTACATCATGGTGAGTGGTAAAGGATTTTCTCTTGCTAGATAGAGAGCTCTCCCACATGTTAAAGTGGATTTGTACCATGAAAATATGGAGTTGATATTTTTAACTTCCCGTAGATTAATCAAAACCAAATTTACTAAAAAAAATTGTTCAAATTGACAATATAAATCAACATGATGAAAGGAGTTGATTCTCATCCCCACCTCTTCATGTCATTGGTCTCATATGGACTCTACATGAGAATCCCAAAGGGACATGTCCCAAGTATTTCAATCCCACTTCAATGAAATGTATGAATGATCATGATGGTAGGGGTTCAATTCTAATCCCACACACTCTTCCTGCCACAGTACAACTTAATGATAAAATTGGAGTTGGAGGCAAACAAATTGACTATCACTTCTTTCAATTCTCATTGTTCATATTGATAGGGGGATTAGACAATCGAAAATTGGTAAAGACATCAATTGTCATGGGGGAGGTACAGGGATTAATACACCATGAATCCTATCACAATGGTCATATGTATGAATGAACATGATGAAAGGAGGTTGATTCTCATTACACACATTCTCCATGTCACTTTGCAACTTAATGAGAAAATGGGAATTAGAGACAAACAAATTGGTTATTGCTTCTTCAATACTCAATATTCACATTGATAAAGAATACCCATGCTAAATTTGAAACCACATTACTCTGTATGGAAGAGATACAAGGATTAACAAAATTCTAAAGCCCATCACAATAATATCATTACTCAGACTCTCCATATCACTCTACAACTCTTTTTCTTTTATAACAAAAGAGGTTAGCATTATATTAAAAAGATGATGAGAACAACAAAAATGGGCACAAGATTTGGATAGTACAACTCAGATAAAGAACCATAGAGATATACCCAATAGTCTATAATCAACTTGTATCCTTGAGATCGCTACAATATGAAAAAATTGGTTTTGCTACTATAAACCCTTACAAACTGGCCAAGCATAAAGGAATATAAACAAAACATATACAAAATTTGAAAGTCGAACCACTCTAAAATCCCCAAACATTTCTAATTTCCTTCAATGGGCCAGGGGAACTCAAGGTTTCCACAATGGCATTAATCGGTTTATGAACTGATTCTTCCTCCAAAGACCTGGAATCAATATTCCGAGTGAACCTAGATTGGCTCTCAACAAGCATATCATGGTGTAAATCCATAGCGATAGAAAAATTCTCCAACTAAGCACCCTAAACACAAACCTATAATGAAGTAGAAAGACATGCATAGTTACGTCACGAATTATGGAGAGAACACCTTCCAATTAGGAGCTTGTTCTACACAATATAGCCTAAAGGTAAAAAATGTTCGCTTTCATGTTTCACAAAGACACCAAATTTTTTTCTAGCTTGGTCATATGTAATGAACTTAAGGCAACAATCAGATCTACTAACTCTATATAATTACAAATTCAGAAAAAGTAGTTGACAACTGGGAAAAAATTTCAGGTAAACATAGGAATTGTACTAGGGTTTGCAGGAGAAACCAAAATAAAAGTTTGGAGACTGAAAGTTCAGATCCCTTAAAACTTGGATGTTGGGCCCTTTTAGGTTTCTAGCATCAGCCAGGCTGATGTCTACTACTAGGCTTCTGGGAGTCCCAACCAGTGCACACTAAGATCTTAACAGTAAATTCCAAGCAACCAAAGGCCAAGGAAGGATTAGGATGGTTATAAGTATCTGTTTAAGAATATCAAATCCATTTATGCAATTCTAGAATAGTTCTAGATAGTTCAAAAGTGTTTGGGTGTGTTTGGGAAAAACTAGGAAACTTGGCCTAGAGATTGCCTGTGCAAAGGAGGCTTTCCAAGCACTGTTCGGACCCAATCAAATCAGGTTCTGAGAGTTGGGTTGGGTTTTTGGGTAAATGTATGACCTAATTCAACTTATAGAATCAAATTTGAGTACATATAACATTCATGGCATCTAAAACAGTAAAACTAGTAAATTTGACTAGTTAAAGAGCATATGTAAGCAAATAGAGGTAAAATTTGATTATGTACTTTATCAGATATGTAATTAATTTTTATTAGAATATATTATAACTCTATTGAGCAGCAACAAGCTCCATTATTACTATGGTATTCACAACATCAGTCTTGGCGGATAAAAAACTTACAAAAACTCATTAAATGAGCATTAGAATGCTTCTCTCACTGAAAATTTGGCATTTTGACCTCATTGAGTAGAAAACTTGTTGTGTATCAAAGATCAAAATGATGAGAAGAAGAGGATAAGCTCATAAAGAGTTTGGAGGAGTTGATCTCCCTCAATGGTGCCCAATACTGAAGATTAGAGGCTTGAAACCAACACCTGACACCAATCTTACATTCTTGAGAGCATAAGTGAAGTCTCCTTCACTGGAGCTCAATTTCCAAGGTTGAATGAATGATCTATGAGCTTGATCTTGGTCTTCAATGGTTGTTCCTTGACTCTTTGTTGTTGCACTGAAGAATAGAATGGAAGAGAGAAGAGTCTGGGAAAGCTTGGGGCGCATCACCCAAGGTAGCTGAGGCACATCACTCGAACAAGGAAGCTATGCTTCACTCAACATTAAAAAAATAATGATAAAAAAATTGATTTTTATGATTGGTTGTTTTTTCTGCACTTTCCTGCTTTTTAAACTACCCTGTGTTTCCCTACTTTTGACAATTGCTATCTTTTTTATGACATATTGCTTTTGCCTGCTTTTGTATTGTTGCCATTTTTTTATCCTAAGAAAGTTGGCTTTCCTAGTGCACCCTCCTGTGTTTTAGAACACTCACAACTCATTTCCAAATCAATTATTCTCCCTAATAGTTAATTACATACAAAAACTAGAATTGGAAATTTAATCTAATACATGCTTCAATAGTATTAATTTATCAAAATCTTCTAGGCAATCTTGATTTAATTCATTTTTTAAACCCCTAAGCATTGACAAGGTCAACACTTTAATGTCCTTCAAGGAAGGCACATGACAATGTAGCCACCTCCTTAGCCTTCATTGTATCCACATGCACAAATCACTAGTACATAGACCACACCAATACACATCCTTGCCCCTGTAAGAGGATAGCAGGGAGGGGCCCGAGGACAATAGAAAATACCATCGCCAACCCAAAAGCAACCTTCACCGAAAAAGCACTAGAAGGATCGTCGTTAATACACCTAAACACCAGAAGCACACCCTTGCAATCTTCGATCCAGGCTAGAAGAGCTGACAAGATAGCATATGTGTTTGTGGAAACGAACTGAATTTCCATACAATGAAAACTAAGCACATCCTTTATCAAGGAAAAGACTCTCGAGGACTCTCTCATGTGCAAAATGAATGCGCCGTTAATGCAATTTCTTTGATCTTTGGACCGTCAACGTATAGCGTCCATGCAATAAGGGGGGGAATATAACCAAAGTTTCAAATACATATCAAAACCTTAGGGTAGCCACCGAGTGTGGGGTTGGACCCCAGTAGGACCAATGCACATTTTCCAAGTGTTTTAGCTTGATTGCCAAGCTGGTCAGTTACATAGTTATTATGTCTTTAGACATGCATCATATTAACTTCTTCAATGCCTCGCAAAAGGTCAATGATTCGAGTTTGGATCCTCCCAATGATCAGATCCTCAAGAGAGGTGTGTTTTCTAGCTTGCAAGATAATTATAAGAGAGTCATTCCAAGAGATACAAGATAATCAAGGCCCATGTACAATGCATATCTTTCCGCAAGGTTGTTGGTGGCTTTTCCCAAGCCCCATGAGTATGTGATGACATGATTTCCTCTGGGATCAAGAAGAATCCCACCTGCACCTGCCGCACTCTACAACTTATTGATTATCACATCTTCAATTTTCAATGTTCATAGTAACAAACCCCTAAAGCTTTGTATGTGTGAATGAGCTTAATGATCATAGCTTAAACCCAATCAATAACACCTTATGAGAAAACCCCCAACCCAGCCAAAAACAAAGGAGAGTTTACTATTTTATATAAAAAACACCCTTATCATTCAATTCAATGACACGTCCCGACAATTTGGATCCTATCCTAGATCCAAAAAAGTTTGATTCCCATTATGCACACTCTCCGTGCCACTCTACAACTTATTGACAAAATTGGAATTTAAGACAAACAAATTGGTTATTACTTCAATTCTCAATGTTCACATTGATAAAGAATACCCATACTTAGTATGGAAATCACATTCCTTAGTATGGAAAAGATACAAGAATAAACAAACCCCTAAAACTCATTGCACCGAGATGAGCCAAGTACTTTACAATCCAGTATAGAGGAGATGTTGTAACATAATGTAATGTAATGTTACCAAAAATAAAATAAAAAAATAACCAAAAAAATCCATATCAACTCATAAAAGAAAAAATTATGAAAATTAATTAATTTTTTTATGAAATTTATAAAATTAAAAATTAAAAAAACTAATATTTATAAGAGAAAAAAAAAATCAAATCTCTTGATTTTAAAATATAAAAAAAAATACAAATCAATACTTCATGGATCCTATTTTAAAATAAATCTATAGTGATCATAATACACCCCATTACTATGTATCACCCTATTACTTATTGATATCCCTTCAATTTTCGATGTTCATTTTAACAAACCCCTCCCGTCAATTTTCGATGTTCATTTTAACAAACCCCTCAAGTGTTGTCTGCGTGACGGGAGTTTACTTCCGATCAAATAACACCGTATGAGAATTAAGCTCAACCCGGCCAAATACAAAGAGGAGTTTACTCATTCATCTCAGTGACACGTCCCGGCAGTTTGATCCTGCCCTGGGTTTTTCCTGTAAACAAATCCCTGAAGCTCACGGCAGCTGGTCGCATGTATGAATGAGCATGACGTTAGAAGGTCGATTCACATCATCCACACTCTCCATGGCAACCAGTCACTGGCAATCCGGTATGTCTTTTTCTATTCTCCTTTCTTCTTTCTACTGTTTCTGTTAATCAGAAGCCATGAGATCATCAATTCTCAAGCTTTCAAAAGCTTTAGCCTCCTCAAAATCATTGCCATCCAAGGCTGGCAACTCTCGCCCAGTCGCCACAACCACAGAGTCTCGGCCTCGCGACCTTCCAATACAGAGAAAATATGTGCAAGAAGGCAAAATGCCACTAAATATACTAGTACGGAGCATTGCCGCCATAGTGAAAGGAACGGAACGGTGGGAAAGCTGTGTAAATGAAATATTATCCATGGCTTCTTCTCAACTTACCCCCAAAATAGCAGTTCAAGTCATTAAGCGAATACACAACCGAAAATTATCTCTGAATTTCTTTGAATGGTTGGAGCTGAACGAGGGCTTTCAACATGATGCCTATACTTTTTCAGCAATAATTAAAGTATTAACCAAGAACACAGGAAAGAGTGGTTATTATATATATCAGGCAAATGCTATACTGGAGGAAATGATTGGCCGGGGTTTTGATCCGGGGTCCAAAGATTTTGATGGTATCATTAAGGGTTTTGTTCAAGCTGGGAGAGTGGAGGATGCTCTGCAGTCTCTCGCTCATATGAAATCCCGCGGACTCGTACAGGCGACCTCAATATCCAATGAAGTCCTAAATGCTCTTTGTTATCGGAATAAGGCGAAGGAAGCCTGGGAAATTTTTAATGACTTGATGGAAGGTGGTGAGGATAGGGGGTTTGATCACAGAACCTTTAATGTAATGATTAGATTGCTTTGCATTGAAGGCAAGATGGCTGGTGCTGAGGAGCTTTTTGATCGAATGAGGCAAAGAGGTTGTGTGCCAGACTTGGTCACATACAATATCCTCATTGAGGGACACTGCAAGAAGGGCAGTATGGAGGAGGTCTGTAGGCTTGTACAGAGGATGTTGGAGCAGGGATGCAGGCCCGATAGTTTTACTATAAATTCACTTATTACCGAACTTTGCAAGCATGGCCGGCCGGATTATGCGAATGCATTGTTCAATCACATGAGGAAGGTAGGCTGGCTGGATAGGAAGTTTACTTATAACAGTTTGGTTGATGGCCTCTGTAAATATGGGTGGTTGCTGAAAGCAGTTAAAATCTTTACCAAAATGGTGCGAAGAGGCCATCATCCCAATGTTTCTGTGTATAATAATCTGATAGAACGCCTCTGCACTAAACAACTGTTGCGAGAGGCTTGGCGATTGCGAGACTTGATTGTTGACAAGGGCTTTATTTCTAATGTTAAAAATTACAATGCTGTGATCAATGGACTCTGTATGGCAGGTAGAATCAAAATGGCTCACAAGGTTTTCCAGGAAATGTTATATAAGGATTGGATTCCTAACCACCATACATACAATATTCTTTTCAGAGGTCATTGTATTCATGGGGATATAGCAGAGGCCATGATGTTTCTAGATGAAATGCAGCAAAAGGACTGGCAACCTGACTTGGGCGCATGCAATACATTGATCAGGGGTCTTTGCAGTAGTGGGAGTGCTGAAAAGGCTTCTGCATTGCGAAACATGATGGTTGAGAAAGCTTGCAAGATTGATCTTGTCACGGACAATGTTTTACTTTCTGGACTTTGCAAAGTTGGGGATATTCATGGGGCTTCAAAACTATTACATGAAATGCTGGATGAGTGTTTAGTTTTTGAAAATATCAGCTACGATGCTGTGATTGATGGTTATTGCAAGAAACAGAACACTGCTGAAGCTATGAAGGTCTTCAATGAAATTATGCAGAGAGGTTGTCGGCCAAATATCTCAACCTACAACATTTTGATGAATGGGCTTGTCAATGAAGGCAGAGTGGGTGAAGGTGTTAAGCTGCGAGATTCTATGTTGAATAAAGGCTGTGCCCCAGACTCGAGAACTTTTAACTTGTTAATTGGTGGGCTGTGCAAAGAAGGAGATCTGCAAGGGGCAGACCTCCTTTTACTTCATTTGGTGGAGGATGGTTTGGTTCCTAACAACTTTACTTTTATGGTGTTCTTTGACAAGCTCTACAGGGAAGGGAAATTGCAAACTGGTGTTTCTGAATTGGACGAATTACTGAGTGAATTCTGTTTGAATGCAGTTTTATAGTATCGGGTTTCCAGCCACTTTATATTAAATGTTTTTGCTGTACTATCGTAGTGAATACCGAAATGAATAAACTTCAAATACCATTGAAAAGCTGCTCTTCGATCAAGGAGAAGACAAAGTTAGATCATTACAGATCATTACAAAACATGCTTCTTGCTATTGAAATGAGAAGTTGAAACAAATTACAGAGATAGAATTCAGCTATTGCCTTACATCATCGATAGATAATTTATAAAATCTTAACCAACGATCTCTCAAAACTTGATGGGCTATAATATTGGTAGTCATATGGGCACAAAGATATTCTAGTTGCCCTGTAATCTACATGCTTATCAATCTGAGATATGGCTCTTTTTAACCATGCTCTGCTTTCCATTTTTCACCTGGTAAATTTTTAACGATACTTTCAAGCTTCCAAACTTTGAAGTACATTTTTATATTTTAATTGGTGGAATTTGCATCCGTGTTACCATTTATATCTTCTGATGTATTTAGTAAATTTTGACATACAGACCTCTTCAGCACCACAATATGAGTGAGCCCAATGTTTAAGAGCATGTGTTTCTTCTCAATACGAGTGGGCCCAATGGTTAAGAGCATGTGTTTCTTCTTAGGAGGTCACAGGTTCAAATCTAGAGAGGGTAGTGTATGTACACCTCTGTAGACTTTAGCAGTTAAATCACTGCGCAGAGGGGGGTTCCTTGTCCCACAAACAAGGGGGTCTCATACACCAAATTGGTGTCTCGCTTGGCGGTGACCTTAAAAGTAGATTATTATTATTATTTATTATGAAGTATAAGCAAAAGACACTCTTTCCACCTTTCATTTATCTAGATTCTAGACTTACATGACAGAAAAACAAAAGTACATATAATATAACCTCATGTTCACTGTTAAAATTCAACAGTGTTGCCTCATTATCTTGACTGAGCTGTTAAAATTCAACAGTGTTGCACCAACAAGAGCTAGAAGGATGAGGCGACACTGTAGAAGATAAATGCATTAAAAACTCCTCTTATCCTCATACATAATTCGAAATAGGCTATGAACGTTTTATACAAAATTGGCATAAGCAGCCACCTCAACATTCTAAATTTGCTAGCACTTAAACCAACTATTAATTCCAAATCTGCTCACGCCAACTAATACAAATCAAAACTGATCTTTACTCAATTGTATAAAATATTAAAAATCTTGAACTCACTCATGATACCTATATCTTATGACTCTCTTTTATTGTCATTTGTCTCTTCTTTTATCATCTAGGAGTGTTCTTGGCACTTCCATGGTTTATTGACCATTGCTTGTAATCTTTAGTTGTTGAAATAACGTAACTTTGAAGAATATTCTACTTGTACTTTACATTATTATTATTCCTTTTTCGGGAGATGTCACTAATGTAAAAGGTCATGTAAAAGTCATGAGGTAAACCCTACGTTGTAAGTCGGGTCAATAGTACCCCAAAAAGAATAATATAATTAATATTGTGAGTTCTCCTAGGTAGGTCAGCCCTGTCAGTTAGACAGGTCGGCCTAGTTAGGGTAAATGTTAGTTGAGAAGATTAGTATAAATAGGGAAGCACCCTCCCTCATTTATACACACTCACTCACTTTTATTGTGCAAGAGAGAGAAAGAAGGAGGACTAGCGTCTTTCGTGTTTTGGCTCTTATGCATGGGGTTTGGTCTCTCTCTCTTATGAGACCTTGGTCTTTGGTCATTGCATTCTGGTAATCTATATTGAGGAAGTTTTGCTGGGTTTTTCCCTTTAAGGTTTCCCAGGGTAAATTGTTGTGTACCTTGTGATTGTGTTTTTTTCAGTGATCCTCTTTATGTTGTTATTGTGAAAATGTATTAAATGCTTATCAAGTTAGGACTTAAGCTATGGCAGCATAGAAAACTTAACATGGTATCAAAGCTAGCCTGAAAAGAGCAGCTTTCATGAGGTAAATCTCTCTCTCCTTCTTCGGACAAGAAAATTAGGGTTTTCTACTAAAGTGGAATTTTTTAGTGCAAGTGACATAGGGAAGTGTGCCCCTCCTAGGCACATCATTTAGCACCGAGATCGAAGTTTTTTAATGGGCAGATCCTCCAGAAAGCCCAGCCCTAGTTTGGCTTGGAACCAGAAAACCAAAAATCCAGAAACAGAATCAGAAAACCAGAAATCCAGAAACAATTTAAAAAATTGCACTCCAGAATCTTGCAAGTCTAGTTTCAAGGGTTAGAATTTGGATTATTTAGAAACTGATTGTACCAACATACTCGCCCCAGTCAATCGCATCTTTTGGTGAGTACAGTTTTCATTTATGAGAAATTTCAATTTTTGTCATTTTTTGTTCGTCGGGACAAGATGTCTCCAAGCACTAAGCTTGATCACAAGTTGGAAGGCATAGAAAACTTTCGTGCTTGGAAATACAGAATAGAATGATCTTGCAAAGTTTATCAATAAAGTTGTGTCAGAGCCCGAAGAAGATGAAGCAAAGGAAAAGTACAAGAAATACACGATTAGAGCCAAGAGGATCATAGCAGATTCTATCAAGGATCACTTGATTCCTCAAGTATCCTCCAAGGATACACCTAAGGAATGTTTGATGCCTTATCAAGATTGTATGAAGGAAGAAACATCAACTGAAAGATGAACTTGAGAGCCCAACTCAAAAGTACAAAGATGAGAAAGGGTGAATCTATCCAAGAATACTTCACAAGGGTCTCTCAATTCAAAGAACAATTAGAAGCAATTAAAGACAAGATTGATGAAGTCGAACTAGTAATGGCCGCTCTCAATGGTCTTACTAGACCATGGGACTCCATCTAGACAATTTTTGCAAGGAAGGAAAGCCTATAATTTGATGTCCTATGGGAAGAATGTGTTCATGAGGAAGCTTGAGTAGCTAACCGAGAAGCACTACTTAGAGATGATGACCATGCTCTAGCTACTCATACTAGAAGAAGAAAAGGAAATCATCATTTCAAGAAGGAAACTCATAAGGGGTCTTATCCTCCTAGGAAGTTTCAAGAGAATAAAAAGGGATATTACAAGCATAAGGATTTCTCTTCTTATCAATGTTACCATGGTGATAAGATAGGACACATTGCCAGAAATTGTCCAACAAAGAAGGAAGAATATAAGAGGAGGAATAACAAAAGACATCATGCTCATTTAGCAGAAGAAGAAGAAGAACCTCCCAAAAAGTTAGCAAAGGAAGAAGTTGAAGAATATATTTTATTCTCCACTCTCTCCAGGTCTGTGACACCTGGAAGTGACACATGGTTGATTGATAGTGGTGCTTCAAAGCACATGATAGGTTAGAAGAAGACTCTCTCCAGTTTTGAAGAAAGGGTCTCTCCTCAGAAAGTTTCACTAAGTGATGACTATCAATATCCCATCAAGGGAATAGGGGAAGCCACATACAAGCTTGATTCAGGAACCCCGATGAAGATGAAGGATGTGTTATATGTGCCTGGCTTGAAGAAGAACTTACTTTCTATTTCATCCCTAGATAAGTAAGGATTATGGGTTGCCTTATTGATGGTGAAGTTTTTATGTGGCCTAGAGGTAAATCTCTAGAAGATGTATTTGTCATTGGGATAGAAGAAGGTGGCTTGTATAAACTGAAAGGTCACTCAGAAGCAACCTTGATTCATGATACTACAAGTCCATGTGAACTGTGGCATAGAAGGCTTGCTCACATAAACTATAAATCCCTACCACATGTGAGCAAGGTAGTCACAGGTATACCAGACCTAAAGATTGATCATGAAGGAATATGTAAAGGATGTGCAAAAGGAAAGAACATAAAAAATCCATTTTCGAAGAGCGATAACATGTCAAAAGGAATATTGGAACTTATACACTCAGATGTATGCGGTCCAATGCTTGTTAGGATTTATAATCCTCCCTTGACCAAATTGTCTATTAGATTATTTTAGCCTAACTTAGGAGTTTTATTTAATTATTTGGGTCCACTAGTACCATTAGGTCCACTTGGCCTAATAGGGCCACATGTACCAGTTACTAGAGTGCGGGGAACATCGATAGAGGCTAACAGCCACTGACTGCACTTACATGCATCAGTTTAGGTGCCTCCTAGACCAATCCCTACATTTTAAGAGCCACTGGGAGTCTTGGCACCAACTTCCTTCAGTTGTTGTGAGTTGGTTACTAGTTAAGCTTAGTTGTTCTTCAGTTACATTCAGTTAGATCACAATCAATTCAGTTAGCACTAGTTATGCATGGTTGCATGTGGTAAGGCGCCTTTTCTCACTTACCACTTCAATGAGACTGAGTTAACTGATTATAACTGATTGTGTGACATGATTAGACATCTGGAGTTAACCACTTGGACTCCAATAGTGATTTAGACATCTTTAGTTAGCCATGCAGTCAGATACAGTCACATCCAATTGGTAGATTCTAATTCATCCCTAATGATTCAAATTTTGTCTTATGTAACACCGGATTATGTAATGAAGATAACACTGTAATTCCCTTAGCAATACTTGTTTGTTTCCTGTGAGATTTGATTTGTTCAGTTTGTATAATTCATTCATATTCACTGCATCAATAATTTTGACTCTTTGCTTGATGATCTAAATGGCACAACAATTCTAACAATGCCCTCAACATCTTTAAGTGGCTATGTATATTATGTAACTTTCATTGATGATTACTCTCGTAAGACTTGGGTTTACTTTTTAAAATCAAAAGATGAAATGTTTGGAAAGTTCAAGGAATTCAAAGCGTTGGTAGAGAATCTTTCAGAAAGAAAGATCAAGACACTCAGGGCAGATAATGGAGGAGACCATACTTCAAATGAATTTGGAAACTTCTACAAGGATGTCGGGATTAAGAGGGAACTTATTGCTCCCTATAATCCACAACAGTATGGTGTTGCTGAAAGGAATAACCGAAACATTATGGAAGCGGTGAAGACTATGATCCATGATCAAGATCTTTCGATGCACTTATGTACTGAAGCAGCAAGGACAACAGTATATGTCCAAAACATAATATCTCATAGTACACTTGGGTTCAAAACCCTTGAAGAAATGTTCACAGGCAAGAAACCAGAGGTAAGTTACCTCAAGATATTGGTTGTCCAGTGTTTGTTCATATACCAAAAGAGAAAAGAACTAAGTTGGATCCTTCCGGAAAGAAAGAAATATTTGTTGGACACTGTATGGTCTCCAAGGCCTTTAGAATCTATATACTAGGTTAACATCATATGGAAATTAGTAAGGATGTATCTTTGATGAAGATACAACTTTCAAGAAATCGAGAAAGTGTCAAGTTAAAGAAACATATGAAGAAGTTGTAGCTCGCAAAGCTGTAGAACCGATGAAAGAAGTTGCACCTTCTCTTGATATGTTGGAGCCCCAAGAACCTCCTCACATGAATACCTTCAAGAAGAGAAAGCCAACTCCTCACATGAATATATCCAAGAAGAGAAAGCCAACTTGGGCTCGTGAGATTATTCAAGAAGCATAAAGTTATGGTGCTACATAAGACTCCACAAGGCAGAGCAAGAATCCAAAGCCATTCCCTAGTTATGTGGCTTTGATGCGTGATCTTGTAGACAAAGAACCTACTTGTTTTGAAGCAACTGTTCAAAACAAAGAATGGGTAGAAGCCATGACAGAAGAATACCAATCCATAATGAAGAATGATGTGTGGGAAGTAGTTCCCAAACCATAAGGTAAAAGTGTGGTATCTTCCAAATGGATCTACAAGAGAAAACATACAGCCGATGGAAGCATTGAGAAATACAAAGCTAGATTTGTGGCCCGTGGATTCTCTCAAAATGAAGGACTCGATTATGAAGAGACATTTGCTCATGTAGCAAGGTACACTTCTATCAGAACCATCATGGCACTAGCATCCAAGACAAAATGGATGTGAAAACAACCTTCCTAAATGGTGTTATTGAAGAAGAAGTGTACATAGAACAAGCACAAGGTTTTGAAGTTGGAGAGAGAAGGACACATGTCTGTAAACTAAAGAAGTCTCTCTATGGAATGAAGCAAGCTCCAAGAGCTTGGTATGGAAGAATCAATAGTTTTTTACGAGCTTGGGCTTTACCAAAAGTAAGGTTGATCCTAACCTTTACTTCAAGGTTATGGATGATGAACCTAAAATATTGTTGTTGTATGTGGATGATTAATCCTGACAGGTAATGAGAAACAAATCTCAGAGTGTAAGAAGAAGCTCGCTGCAGAATTTGAGATGAAAGACCTTGGCTTGATGCATTATTTTCTAGGTCTTGAAGTGTTGCAGAGCCCAGAAGGAATCTTCCTTAACCAAGGAAAGTATGTAGTGGAAATCCTGAAAAGGTTTGACATGTTGGAATGTAAAGTCATGGTCACACCCATGGATACACACTTGAAGTTGTTGGCTAATGCTTCATCAGAATTAGTGGGTGTGACACTATACAAACAAATCACTGGTTCATTGATGTATATTATGAATACCCAACCAGATATATGCTTTGCTGTGAACACCTTGAGTCAGTATCTGGTTGATCCTAGACATGTTCACCTGATAGCTGCAAAGCATGTGATGAGGTACCTGAAAGGTACAATAGACTATGGTCTCAGTTATACTAGAGATTGTGACTTCAGACTATATGGTTTTATACAGATTTAGATTGGGCAAGAAGTGTCTCATATAGAAAGAGCGCTTCGGGAGGATATTTCAGTATGGGGTCAACCATGATCTCATGGCTAAGCAGGAAGCAGTCCAATGTTGCTCTCAACACTGCAGAAGTGGAAAATATTGCAGTCTGTTCCGCTAGTTGTGAAGCCATATATGGCTTCGGAAGTTGTTGTCAGATCTATTCGATTTAGAGATGGATGCTACTGTGATTCTATGTGATAACCAAAGCTGCATGAAGATGACAGAGAACCCCGTGTTCCATGATAAGACGAAGCACATAGAAATCTGGTACTTCTATATTCGTGACATGGTGCAGAAGGGAACTATAAAGCTCCAATATGTGAGCACAAATGAGCAAGTTACAAATGTGTTGACTAAGCCTCTGTCTCATGTGAAGTTTGAACACTTCCGAGACAAGCTTGGTGTTGACCGTAAGGACTTCCCTCGAAATGGGGAGTAGTATTGTCAATTGATGATACTATGGTATCCTGATCACAATAGGTAGCTCGGTTGGGATTAATCATCCTTAGACTTGATCCCGTAATTCCAAAAGGAAGGATCGTCTTAAATGTTGATGTGAGTGGATTTGATCTCGTAATTCCAAAAGGAAGGATCGTCCAAGATGTTGGGACTAATAATCCTTAAACATGATCCCGTAATTCCGAAAGGAAGGATCGTTCAAGATGTTGGGAATAATCATCCTTAGACATGATCCCGTAATTCCAGAAGGAAGGATCGTCTTAAAGGTTGATCTTGATGGACTTGATCCCATAATTCCGAAAGGAAGGATCGTCCAGGATGTTGGTGGACTTGATCCCTTAATTCTAAAAAGAAAGATCGTCCAGGATGTTGGTGGACTTGATCTCGTAATTCCGAAATGAAGGATAGTCCAGGATGTTAGTGGCGGACTTGATCTTGTATTCCGAAGGAATGATCATCATGTATATGTATGTGTTAGCTGTGATTAGTATTGGTAGCTCCACAAAGACTTGATCCCGTAATTCCGAAAGGAAGGATCGTCTGAGTACCACAGATGTGTTGTCCATGATCCTGTAATTCCGAAAGGAAGGATCATGTTAGTTGTTGTTACACCTATTATAGATAACGTTAGTCCAGCCTTGAGCTGTTGGTGATGATGTTGTTATGCCTGTCACATGTTGTTGTTATTCCAGCTTTATGCTGATGAGCCAGCCTCATGCTGTCGTTGCTAGTGATGTATCGGTTTTTATGCAAATGATGATGATGCTCCATGCTACAGATGATGATGATGCTTCAGCTCCATGTTGCAGATGATGATGTTCCATGCTGTAGATTATGATGCTCTAGTTCCATGCTGCATATGATGATGTTCTAGCAGACGATGATGATGCTCCAACTTCATGCTGCAGGGGATGCTTTATTTCTATGTTGTAGATGATGATGCTCTAGCTCCATGTTGCTGATGATGTTCTAGTTCCATGTTGTAGATGATGATGTCCTAGTTCCATGCTGCAGATGACAATGTCCCAGTTCCATGCTGTAGATGATGATACTCCAGCTCTGTGTTGAATATGATGATGTTGTTCAAAACTTCCGATGATCTATAGATGTACCAGACAATGTTCCAAAAGATGATGTTAATGATGTCTCCTCTCTCTTTCCGATGATGTTGTGTAGAGCCATACTAGTTGTTGTTTTTGTCAGTAGAATACCCTTCTTGTTAAGGGGGAGTGTTGAAATAATGTAACTTTGAAGAATAATCTACTTGTACTTTACATTATTATTATTCCTCCTTCAGGAGACGTCACTAATGTAAAAGGTCATGAGGTAAACCCTCCATTGTAAGTCGGGTCAATAGTACCCCGAAAAGAGTAATATAATTATTATTATGAGTTCTCCTAGGTAGTTCGGCCCCGTTAGTTAGACAAGTCGGCCCAGTTAAGGTAAATGTCAGTTGAGAAGATTAGCATAAATAGGGGGGTGCCATCCCTCATTTATACACACTCACTCACACTTGTATTGCACAAGAGAAAGAAAGAAGGAGGAACAGAGAAGGAGGAAGACTAATGTCTTTGGTGTTTTGGCTCTTATGCTTGGGGTTTGGTCTCTCTCTCTTATGAGACCTTGGTCTTTGGTCATTGCATTCTGATAATCTATATTGAGGAAGTTTTGTTGGGTTTTTCCCTTTAGGGTTTCCCAGGGTAAATTGTTTTGTACCTTGTGATTGTGTTTCTTTTAGTGATCCTCTTTATGTTGTTATTGTGAAAATGTATTAAATGCTTATCAAGTTAGGACTTAAGCTATAGCAGCATAGAAAACTTAACATTTAGTTCTATTGAATTTCTCTTGATCATTTGTTGAACACAAAGTTACATATATCGTGTCGGCGAATATATCGTCGATGGTTTGGAATGTAACTTATCGGCAACAACGACGAAAATATCGGCAAATGTCGTAAAGCATAAAAAAATACAAAAATAACCATTTTTTTCAAAAATTTTAACATCTAAAGCAACAACAACGTCAAATAAACACATTGCTACATAAATATGAAAATACAATTTATATATAAGATGCATAAGATGTCAAATGGTGGATCATCATCACATATCAACTATAAACTGAAAATACTAAAATATGTTCTTGATGGAATGATAGAAAATCACATCAAATGATTAAAATAAATGTCTCTCGAGAGATGAATCATCATGACTCACGAGGCATCTAGATATTGCATACTACAATGATATATAATAGGAATCATTGATCCCCTCTACCCTTTTTATGGGCAAGGGGCACAACTCTTCCTTTGGAAGCAATAGGGGGTATTGTAGGTGCTTTGGATGAATTAGGGGTCAAATTGGAAGCTCCAACTACTCGGGCTATGGTAGAAGGTAATGGGGTTGAGGTGGAAGCCAATGTGAGTTGTCTCCTCCCATAACTACATATCATAAAAATTATTGCTTTTATTGGGATCCTATTCATCAATAGCACCCTATGCCCCCCTCATCTAGGCTCTAGCCTTTGCCTCTACCTCGAATCTCGAAGTTGTTCCTCCAACAACACTAGTCAAAACTCTACAATTTTGATGAGACTTCCCATGCTTAATGAGTGAACGATACATTTTTATTAAGGTCAAGACAAAAGAGTTCAACAGTGAATGCCACCAACATCAAGGTACATACAGGGGTTGATGTGCTTGATTAAATGCCAATCCCATACCCTCATACATGATAAAATCCAGTGGAATTGTTGCAATCTTGAAATCTTGAAAACTATTAAGTCTGTTGAATTTCGAATAGGATCTAAAATTCTACTTTTTGCATGTGAAGTCCGATGAGTTTGGAACCACTCTCAAAGATCCTGAAACAATTATTAGTAATTTTAAAAATTTAAGTAAAAGGATAGAAAATGAAAGAAAAAGAGAATGTCACTTTTAAAAGGATTTCCCTTGTTCTCTTGATGAAAACCTTCGGAAACCTCCTTGGAGCTATTCACTCTTCCTCAACAATGCAAAATGAACCTAAAAACCCTAAATCTACAATTTTAATCTTTCAATTTGGCATCTTTTTCTCCACAGACCGATATTTACCATCGACTCACGATATTTACCTAAAATATCGCGCTTCATCACGATATTTACCTAAAATATCGCGCTTCATTCAATGTGTCGTGACACATTCAAATATTGGAAAATGTCGCGATTTTTTCCTGGCGACATATAGCCCAGGGTTTGGTATCGCGATACTGGCGATATTCTGCCGATATATATAACTATGGTTGAACATTAATAAAACTATCTTATCATATCCTATCTTATACAATATCTGAATAGATCCAATCTTGAGTTTTATTATAGCAAGTCTAAGAATAAAGTATGTTGAGTTGTATCCCCAGCCCCTTCCCCCTACAACAAACATCTAAGTAACAACTACTTATTTGATGGTTTCATGTAACTACATGTAACCTCTTCCTCCACATTCAATCATTTCTGATGTGTACATCAGAACTTCAGTTACAGGCTTCTCAAAAGGTAGGATCTCGATCTCATTCATTATTGAAAGCAAAATCCATAGCCTAAACACAACCAATGATTAGCCTAAGTAGATCTTTTTTTGATTGCCTTTTAACTCCTCTCGCACACAAGGAAGCATACCAAAAATGCTTCTTATCAGTAAACTTTATCTTATGCATTGTGAGTTCTTTGCATCCATTCATGGTTTGATAAAGCAATATGTTGTCAACGTTGACAATGATATTTTCTTCAAGATCAGTTTTGCTCTTAATTCTGAAATAAAGTTCCATCTGCATTGTTATGTCAGGTATGGAACCATTCTCGTGTTGTTAACCCTCAATTGTGCCTACACTACTAGAGGTTTAAGATTCCATCAGGCTGGCTACATTGTTCGTTGATCCAGGCATGCACATTGATCAGGAGGCCCACATGACATGGGGATTCATGCATGTTGAGTTAGTAGAAGAAGCAAGTCCCAATGTGACTACTTATTTGTTTTTTTTATTCTGTTCTTTTTGGGCATGTCTATTATTATTACAGGTACAGGTTCAGTGTCAAGTCTTCAAGCAAGCATTGAGGATGATGGTCAAGATTTGGTGGATAGAAGAATGTTGAGTTAAGAACACAAGTAAAGACAGGTTTTTTTGTTGATTTGAAAGTACATATATCCCAGTCTTGTCTCCCAGATCTCTTTCCTATCAAGACAGAATTGTAAGAGGCAGCCAGAAAACAGTGGTAGCAGCGAACAATTGCAGATTTGGAGGTTTCCTAAGACAAAATATCAATAGACAGCAGATGACTGGGTTGTAGCAAATCAAAAGCAGAGATGTGACCTCACTTTTTACAGGTAGATATCTACAAGAACGATGATTGGCAGAATGGCAAGAACCTGCAGTAAAAACAGCCAATTATGAGGTGAGATTAAGTGTCAAAATCTGCTGTCCTGACTCCTAAGCACATTTGACAGCAAGGAAAACCTCCAAAAATTGAAAAACCTGCATTAACAAACTCAAAACATTGTATGAAGAAAGCACACGTGTGAGGGTGCATGTATCACTGTTGAAGAGGCTAATATTAGGGGTGCATTGGAAAGAAGGAGAAGGGCGTACTTAAGGAAGGCGAAGACCACGAGTTGGGGGAGGAACTAACCCTTCGTTGAGATGTGGGTTCACGCAAGAGAAGTTACTTCAGTTAATTAGTGGGCGCATGCATGAAGCAAAGGTCTTGTTTTGTGTTAGTCAATGAGCAGGGCGCCAGTGCACATCAGTTTAGCTGTCAGTTAAAAGACCACTTCATTGCCAGTTTGCATGCATGGTTTAGTTAAGTGAAGCATGTGAAAGAAGGCTTGAGTGTGAACTAATTAGTTGTAACACTAGTTAAGGAGGGGTGCACCATACATGCAAATTAGTCCAAGTTAAGAAGAGGGATACACCTACCAGAGAGGCAGGTAAGGAGGGGCACAGCTACCTAAGAGAACAAGTAGTACTACTTGAGGATTAAACATGCATGGGCTGAGTTTTGGAGTTCAGTGGACATAAACGTGAGAGGACGGTGCCTAGCACACATGCAAAGAGGGCTGTTTCACCAGACTACTGCGACAATTAGAGGTTGACTTGCATGAGGTCTCTCTTGGAAGTCTTTATTGTTCAGAGTTTGAGCAAGAGGAGAGGTTAGACATTCATTTTGGGAGCACTATTGGCCACAGCGGAACTCTCTTCACTTCTCCATCCACCACTCTCCAACCACCACTTCATTTGCTGGCGAGGTGATCATTGGCAGCCTGTTGCATGTCAACCACTATGGTGCAAATAGTCTCTTTGTAAGGTGTGATAAATTGGATTATGCTTTATACTAGTTCTTTGTCTTGTCTCCTTGGATGCTGATGGTTGATTGTTGGTAAATGTTCGGTGTTTCCCTCTTGCTCTTGTTTAATTGAATTTAATTGTTGGTAAATTTCTTTATTCTTTTCATTGGTTTTTTTTGGGGTTAAAGTCTCTATAAAATATTGTTCTCAACCTCCAAATTTGACATTTTAGATAACCCTCCCTCTTTAACTGCTTTAGGACAGTCAAAAGGGAGATATAGCATGCTGTTTTCTTTTACTTTTCTGTGCAGATTTGCAGATCAAATTATAGCATGTGATCTTTGGGGACGCCCCCTTGGACTGGAAAAGCACTGGAGAGGCATCTAGCTATGACAGAACTAGGAGGCCTATAATTATAATGCCTAGAGGCATTCTAATTGAGGTGACAGGGAATATGTTGGTAGCAAGGATCCTGGTTGAGATTGATCTTCATGAGGGATCGCCAGAGACTATTGTCATTTCCAAAGGAAAGTACTCCATCCAACAACCTTTGGACTACATAGGTTTTCCCTTCAAGTGTAATCGATGTCATTCTTACATGCATTTGGTGCAAGAATGCACCCAACCTTTCTCAAGAAAAATATGGAGGAATAAGGAGGACTCAGACAATGTAGTGTTCATAGAGGTTCAAGGCACTTTGAATATGGGCTCCATTGAGGTTGTTCACATATGGACTCATTTGTCTACTTTGGACAATCTCCTGCTGCTACTAAGCATATTGTTGAGGCTACATCGGAGCCAAACGTCTCCACACCATTGAATTCTGGTATTGCGGGCACATGGACTATTTCTTCTCCGATTTTTTTCAATGCCACATCTTCCTATATCTATAGGTATGTATGGAACTTTGCATGCATCCTCTTTTTTGTTGATACCCACCCTCGACCCACCTATAAAAGCTCTGTTGCCACCTGATTCGCACCTCAGGTCACGTGGCAGAAATCTTCAAGCCACTGGGTGCGACCTTGGGGGCAAGCAAGAGTCAAGTGTTGTAACTTGATCTTGACTCCTTCATCTAGGCTCTCTCCTAGCGAAGCCAAGTGGGGTGGTCCCTAGTAAAATAAACTATGGTGTTTAATTTATAACAATATAACAATGAGTCTAGGAGATGAGATAAATAAAACCTTGGAACAAAGATAACTGCAAATGATTTAAATGACTAGCATGAATAACATTCTGCAACACAATGATTAACTTAATCATAAAATAAGCAAGATTACCAAAAAGGACCAGTGCCAATGGAGTGTTTGTGTAAAGGATTGCTAGTGGAGTCTCGTGAAGTATTGCAATTGTCTTAGTTGTCTTAGTTGGCTAGTTTGAAGATTATTAAGTGAGTGATTAGGGAGTGGGTCAATTCTTGGTAAATTTTATTATTAATGTGGTAATGATCTTTCTTATGATGGGAAGATGGTATTCCAGATATACCCGAAGGTACGAGGAATGTGTCCGGATTTACCAAGGAGTGGCTCTCACAGTGACATGTGGGCTAGATGGAGTCGCAAGGTTGTATTCAACACTACACCAAATGAGGGTGTAGCCTAACGGTAACCTGTAGTCACTTTCTAGTGGTTCTCGCTTCACTTGCAGAATTTCTCCACAACTTGGTAAAATCACATGAGTGTTGGATTTTCACTTGTAGGGATTAATTGATGTGTTTTACTAATTACTAGTCACTTCAATCCCTTTCTGATTGTCCCACCGATCCAGCCAAAGGCCTGTAGTGATCACAAGAGCATACAGAGTCTTGAAGTCTTGGATATTTTAAGTTTTTAAAGCTAAGGGTGAGTTATTTTAATCTCAATGTCAATACTCTCATTACCGAGAACACAACCAAATTGATTAATTTACTTTATGAACTTAAAATAAACTGAAAAAATTAAAGAAAAACTAAAAAAATGAAAAAGGTGAAACGATGCGAATCTTCCTTGGGGGGATGGGGTGTGGCACTTGGCTGCACACTTGCTTCTCTTTTTACAATGATTAGAAGAAAGAAGTATTTGTGTTCTTTTGTAGAATAGGAAACAACACGTTTTTACAATTAAGGGCCTTTAAGAAGTGGCCAATGAAAGAAGTATGAGAAGAGGGGTCTCCAGTTTGGCTTGGATCTTCAAAATTTCGCCAAAATGCCTCTTTATCAAATCAATCTCTGCTGCAAAACAACGAACAAAATTTTATTAAATATGATAGAAAATCAAATTAAAACATAAAAATTTGATAAAAAATTCTAAGTACTTTAAAGATAGAAAATTTTAGAAATTAAACCAGTACTTGCTTGTAATAAGATTATGTAAAATATAACTATAATAATCAAATCTGAAATTCAAAACTTGCATATGTAAATCAGAAAGCTAAGATATTCCAAGACTTCAGTGAGATTTAAATATGCAAAATAAAGAACTAAGTAACCGAAAGACTTGAAGTTTTGTGACGGAAGGGTATCACCAATCTTGAAAGATAGAGGAAGAAAGGCAAGAAAGGATCCCTGAAGTGTTTCCAGTGGGATGAAATCCTCTCTTCAAGAGTTACTTGGAGTTAAAGTAGAGCTCACACGCTCATCCAAAACTCTAGCTTAAGCAACCTGTAAAAGAAATCTACAAAACTTGCAAATGGGGATTAAATGCCAGTGTTTATTCAATAATGAATGCTCAATAAAAATATGAAATCAAACTAGAATCATAAACTCATAAGCATTCCACAATAATAAGTAATCACAGGAGTATTACTTCCTCTCTTATCTGAAAACAATTATCTTCAAAGCCAACAAATCCCGAACACATACAAGCTTGCGAAAATCCACAGGTTACCTCAATGTTACCAATGAAAACATATCCAAACACCATAGACCACACTTGCTTCAGCCTCCAAATCCTTTTATTAACTCAATCATCAATATTACATATCACAGGAGTAGAGGTTTAATGCCCAAATCATCTGTCAAGAATGAAGAGAGGTTGCATGCTTAAATAGAAATCTGGCAAACAGAGGGGAATGCATCTCCTCAAGGATGTGCTAGCTCCAAGTGAGTTGGTTGTGGGTTGGAGAAAGGTTGGAATGAGTTGGATAAAGGCAAAAGGAGAAGCAACTTCCAAAACTTTGGAATCCACATCACCAAAAATCATCCACATCACCCAAACTTCCATCTCTCTTGGGATTTGGACCCCCACTTGGAGAGGAAAGTTCAAAACTCAAAAAACTCTCTGAATTGTCAACATCTGACTTGTCCCCCTTTCTTGGCTACTTGCCAAAATGATTTGCCAAGTCACCCAACTCTTTTTTGGCAATTTTTTTTTTTTTAATTGCCGATTTTTTTAATATTTCATTTGTTCTTGGGTTTATTGAGTAATTATTAATTTTGGGGTTAAATAATTACTCGAAAACTTAGGAAAGTGGGTTTAGGGGTTAAGTGGGTGCTTTGAGTTAGAAAATGAGCACCCACATGGCAAAAACAACCTCATAGCCACACTTTTATGAGATTTTACATTTTTACAATTAACTTATTAAAAATAAGCCTGTAAAAAGGGGAAAATATTTTTTTTTGCCAGAAATTAAAAAAAACCTATGGAGGACTTAGGACATGTTCATGATGACTCAAAATAATGATTAGCATGGTAATATACATCGACACGTAGGTTTTAATAACCTCCTAAGGCTTAATTACTAAGATGATTATTTTAGCTTTGGAGGTTTGGGTGAAAAAACTCGAAAATTATTTATTGTTTTAAAACAATAATTAATTAAAAAGGAATAAAAAACACCCTGGGATAATGCATTAATAAATAAGTCCTAAGAATCCAAACATTTTACATAAAGTCATCATGCTAACTCATTTTATTACAATTCCCCATGGGATATGAACATGTTAAACAATTAAGAAAAAGGGCCTAGGAAGGCCTGCAAGGACTTATGAACTTGAAAATTGAACAAGTGATTGTTCATCTTTGGTGGCTCATTTAGAAATCCAACTTAGTGCAACTTAGTTGATAACAAGCTCTTTATCCTTTCGACCCTACACTGGACCTTCGTGATTTCCATGTGGGCTCATTGTTCCTGTAGACGCTGGACTTTCCTAGATTTTTTTTATAACCCTAACTACAACCCCTCTACCTCTAGTCTTGGTTCCATGTTTTACACACCTACGTCAAGGGTTATTATTCCACCCTTTGATTTAGGCCTTTTCTCTTTACCTGCTAAGTACACCATCCGCCCCCCGGAGGTTTTCTGCCTGTCAGCGCCTCCTCCTTTTTCCTCCATGGAGAACAAGCTAGATCTTACTATTTGAAGAACAACTATAGCCTACTCCTGTTGTGGCTACACCGGTTTCACAACTCTATCTAGACTTGACTGTCACTTCCCCTTCACCATTTGTTGTTTCAGAAAACCCTAGACCCCTTTTATTGACTCCACCTAAGTGTACCATGGAGCCTCCGAAGGTAACACCTATCGATCATCTTAGAAGCTCTCCCCCTGTTGTTGCTTCATCTGCACAGGGTTCCCCCTTTTATGAATAGGCTATTTCAAGGGTAAAAAAGTAAAAACAAGAACCCTCGCTGCCATTTCATACCTAGACCATCTCTTATTTATGTCTCGTCTCCCCCTATGGAGAGTGGTTGTTCTCCATTACAATCTGGGGGATTCGATCGACTCAGGGGCCATAGATTTGTGATGGCATATGCAAGCTTTTAGGCGTCATTAGAAGTAAGGAGGGGAAGACAAAGAACCATCGAGGGGGCCTTAGCATGCACCCCCAAACCCAGGGTTACCTAATGTTGTGCATCTCTCTAAATGTTAGGGGTTTAGGACAACCCTAAAAAAATTGGCCCTAAAAGGTTATTTTCTATACACAAACCATACATCATTCTACTACAATAAACTATGGTTGTTGGGGATTCATTAGTTTATGAGTTGAAGTTTATGCTACATGGATGGGACTTTATCTTCTTAGATGCTTTGGGAAGATCTAGGGGTCTTATCTTTGGTTGGAGAACTAGATCTTTCTCTTGTATTTCTTGCTGGGGTATTTCATCCGGTCTGGGTGTTGTTTTGTCTTGTAGAGACCTGGGACTGGACTTTACGATCCTAAATCTCTATGGTCCACATACTCAGAAAATGGAGTTTTGGAAGGATTTATTTCTAGTAGGACACCATCTTGTTGATAGGTTTATTTTAGCTGGGGACCTCAATTTCTCAATTGGCGAGGCTAAGACTTAGGGTAGTTCGGCTAAAAAAGGTCATCTCTCGGACTGTATCAATTCTCTAATTGATGATGCCTCTTTTTTTTATCCACCTCTGACTAAGCTCATGCCCACTTGGAGGAACATGCGTACTGGTGACCGTGCCATAGGAAAAAGACTGGAATGTTTTCTTATTAATGAGGGCTTTTAACATCTAGTATTTGGAATTAAACAATGGGTTGGTATAGGGGGTGATTATAGGGGGTGATTCATATCACTTCCCTGTCTTCTTGAAATTCAAAGGTGCCGTGAAGAAGCTACCTGCCCCTTTCAAATTTGATGCCACCTGGCTACAGGATGATGGATTTAAAACTTTGGTTCAGGTTAACTGGGATCAATACTCCCCTCTCTTAGCGCTCAGCCTCATCTCATTTCTTGGCTAATCTTAAAATGATCAAAGCCCTCACTATTCCCTAGATTGAGGAATAGATGATCAGTAATACAAAGGAGCTCCTAGCAATTGAGGATTAATTAGAGTCCTATTACTATTCCCTTCCAGAGGGCATTCAGACTTCTTCACAGAAGCATCATATTCTAGAGCTGTAAACCAAGAGAAGAAAACTATTGCAGGATGAACAAGCATCTCTAAGACTAAAAAGCAGGGCACTCTAGCTTCAAAAAGGCGACAACAACACGAAGTATTATCGTAATTTTATCAAGCTCCGTATTCATGCTAGCTCTATCTGGGAAATAGAGAATGATATCAAGGAGATGGTATCGAGATTATAAAATCTTGCTTTTGTAGGTGTTAAGCATTTTGCAAGATTATTCAAAGAGGAGCACAAAGCTCATGTTTCTTCTATGCTCGAGACTACTACACATATGCCCTATTTTGTAATTGATGAACAAAATTGGACTTTAAAAGAACCAGTTACATGGTATGAACTCATTGGGGCTATAAAATCCATGCATCATGATAAAAGTCCAGGTCCAGATGGTTGGTCGGTTGAGTTTTACTCAAGTATGTTTGATATTATTGGTGAGGATCTTGATGTTGTTGTTGAAGAATCTAGATGCAAGGGAAAAATTCTAGCGCCTTTAACACTACTTTCCTGATTTTGATTCCAAAAGTTGATAAGGTCGGAAAAATGGATGAGATCAAACCTATATCCTTGTGTAATTATGTTTATAAATTGATTGAATAAGTCCTATATCCTATCGACTGTTATTTCCCCTAATCAATTTGCCTTCTTAGGGGGAAGAAAAATACACAATGCCATCGATATTGCATAGGAGGTCTTACCCTTTGCAAAAATAAAGAATACTCCTTATGTCATCATAAAGGATAACCTATCAAAGGCATACGATAGAGCCAATTGGACTTTCTTAAAATTGGCACTCACGCAGATTGGTTTTGATCTCTCTACCGTTAACTAGATACTCGCCTGTGTTCAATAAGTTAGCTTTGTTTTTTTGGTAAATGGATTTGCCTCACATTTTTCAGACTTGGCAGAGGGCTTACAAAAGGATGCCCACTAGCCCCCCTCCTATTTATTCTCATAATGGAAGGACTCAACAGACTTTTACCAAAATCTCAAACTAATGGGACTCTCAAAGGTTTTTCTTTAGGCGGTATGGTTTGTATTACACACTTACTCTTTGTTGATGGATTTCTTCTCATCTCGGATGGCTCTAGAAGGGAGATATATAAAGTAAAAGTTGTACTTTCCCTCTTCTTTGAGGCTACAAGTATGATCATAAAATCCCAGAAAATGAATTATTTCTTTCATGCATCTGGATGCTGATCAATCCTCTTGGATTACTAACATCTTCAATTTTGAGATTGTTGATGTCACTTTGGGCATCAAGTATTTAGGATTTGTGATCAAACTCAATGATTATAAAAAAAGGATTGGACCTGGCTTCTAAGTCGCATAGAACACGAGTTGAACTTATGGTGCAACAAGTGGATTTCAAAAGCCGGTAGGTTTGTTCTATTGAAGTCCATTCTTGAGGGCCTTCTCGTATATTAGGTTACGATAGCACATATTCCTTTTGGTATCCTAGACAACATCAGGAAAATCAGCTTTAATTTTCTTTGGAGAAGGAAAGAAAATGACCAACCTTTCCATTTGATTTCTTGGCAAAAACTCACTCTTCCAAAAAAACTTGGAGGTTGGGGACTTAAGCAGCATCAATGCTTCTCCAAAGCACTTGTAGCAAAAGGAATATGGAGATTGGTTAAAGGATGTGGTATTTGGGGCAACGTTATACTTTAGAAATACATACACCCACTTACTATGATGGAATGGATCAAGATTACCCCAAAGGAGACAAGGAATATTTCTATGATGTGGAAAGCTATACCAGCTGCCAACAATTTTATCGAAGATTGGCTCATATGGAAGATTCATAATGGTAAAAAATAAAAATTGGATATGACCCATGCTTAGGCTCTATGAATGACACAGACTTCCCCAGGTGATGATTGAAGCCCTCTTGGACAAAGGACTCATCTTCCTACATTAGATCCAGATACTCAACATACTACCCAACTACAATAAGAATGGTTATCAGTGGAGGTTTTGGGATTCATGAATGGTGAGAAACCCATGTGGGACAAATATACAAATGGTTTAAAGGGGAATCATATCAGAATCACCAATGAGGAGGACTCTATCCTATGGTTAAAAAACCCATATGGTGGCACATACTCTCCAAATTTGGGCTATTTGGTGCTTCGGGAGGAACATGACCATCTTGTACCTTAGTGGTGGAATCAAGTGATCTGGAGTCTAAACTTTCCACTCAAGACAATGTTTTTTATGTGGTTCACTTTAGCTGAAAGGATCCCTGTATGGGATCACCTTGGACGTGGACCTAGCAAATGTTCTCTTTGTAAATCTGCAGGTGAATCCATTTGACACATTTTCATCAATTGTCCATATATCTTTGAAATGTGGAACTATGCAAAACAAGTGACTGACACCCAATTCCATTTGGGAAGGAGATAGCTTACAAGATACCCTTGAGAATTGGATCAATAATACATCCTTTTAGGTTTTTTGTGCCATGCTTGTTCTCATTGTATGGGAAGTTTGGCTAGCTCGCAACAAAATGTTTTTCCAAGATATTTTCATTCCACCACATATATACACTACCAAAATTCTGGCTATTTTAGATCATTTTCCACAGACTTATAAGGACGGACAAAAGAGCCAAGATGATGTTTTTCTGATTGATAAGGAACAAGCTTGGTGTTTTTTTTATGGTGTAGCTCAAGGATGTCCCAGTAAAGGGGTACCGGAGTTATTCTACATATCTTGAACAATCACTCATTTAAATTTTTAGCTAATATAGGAGAGACTAGTAATAAAAAAGCTGAACTCATGGCCATTATGATGATACTCAGGTTGGTTGTCTCTGTTGTGTTAGAATTTTAATGATTATACAAGATCTTAAAACATTTAGCATCATAACATCACAACCATGTGCAAAAGGATCATTGAAAGAAAGACAAGCACAACCACACAAAAGAATACAAAGATTTTTCCTGGGAAACCCTCGTAGGGGAGAAAACCCAACAAAACTTCCTCTATATAAAATTCAACCAAGTACAGTGTAAGACCCCCAAGAATAAGACTAGAATCTCCCTTTCCGTACTAGACTGCTTCTCTCTCTCTCTCTCTCTCTCTCTCTTGCAAAATGCTTGAGTGAGAAGTGTGTTTACAAATGAGGGAGGCACCTAACCTATTTATACTCATCAAGTGAGTGACTCAATAACATCACTAGGTCGGGCAGGTTTTCTAATTAGGGCTGACCTACCTAGGAAGACTCAAAATAACATTTATATAATACTTTTGTGGGTATAATTGCCTCGACTTACAACGAAGGTTTTACCTCATGACTTTTACATGACCAATTACATCAAGGACATCTCTGAATGGAGGAATAACATCTCTGAAGGAAGCATACAATATAAGTACAATAGAATATTTTCTGAAGATACATTTCTTTCAACACTCCCTCTTAACAAAGAAGGTATTATACATCATCGGCAACAACAACAACTATACAACTGACTGGTAAATCTATGTCATAGGAAGTTTTGAAACAACAACATCATGTGTTTGGAACATCATCATCAGCATAGCGCATCATCAACATTAGCATGAAATATCATCATGGAACATCATCACAAAACATCATCATCATGGAACAACATCACTAGAGAGCATAATCATCGTGGAACATCATCATCACAGGAATCAGCATCAACACGAGTTATCATCATCATCATCATGGATCATCTTCATAATAAGCATGAGACATCATCATCAGCGTCGTGGATCATCCCCATCATCATAAAGTATCATCAATATGTGAATATTGGAACACCATCATCATCTGCTTCATCAATAGATGAATACTGGAACAACAATATTATTAGCATGTTAGTGCTAAAACAACATCATCAACAAATAAATGTTGGACCATCATCTGTATCATCAACATAGAGATGTTGAAACAACATCACTTGCACCATCATCAGTAAGCAAATATTGGAACAACATCATAATCAATATGTAAATACTAGAACAACATCACTTGCACCATCATCAGTAAGCAAATATTGGAACAACATCATAATCAATATGTAAATACTAGAACAACATCACCTGTAACATCATCAATATGTAAATACCGGAACAACATCACCTGCAACATCATCATCAAGATCATCAGCATGTGATTGCTGGAACATCATCTGCATCATCAACATGTAAATGTTGGAACATCATCCACATCATCAACATGTAAATGTTGGTACAACATCATCAACAACATCAAATGAATGTTGGTACAACATCATCATCAACAACAAATGAATTCTGGAATATCATCATCATCAACAACAAATGAATGTTGGAACATCATCATCAACACCACATAGTGCTAGGACCACATCATCATTAGCAACACAGAGTGTTGGAACATCATCATCAACAACAACAAATGAATGTTGGAACATCATCAGCAGCAGCACAAAGCGCTAGAACATCATCATCAGCAACACAGAGTGTTGGGACATCATCATCGTCATCATTGTGCCCTTAGGATATCTGAAGCAACATCACGATGGGTACTCTGATAGATCCATCGGGCGTTGTCTGGTGTACCAACCCTTTCGGGCCAAACAAGCCTAGCCATACAAATGGATATACTTGGGGATCAAACAAGCCTTGTCTAGCTTACTAACCCTTTCGGGCCAAACAAGCATAACCATACATACTAATCCCCCTAGGATCAAACATGCCTTGTTTGGCTTACTAACCCTTTTGGACCAAACAAGCCTAACCAAACATACCAATCCTAGACAGAGATACCACACCACTGCAACAGGAAACCTACATCATCGTTGTCATTGTCGCTCCCTCTTTCGAGGGAGGTCCTTTCGGACTACACCAAGCTTGTCTCGAAAGTATTCAAACTTTACATGAGAAAGAGGCTTAGTCAACACATCAACAACTTGTTCTTTATCACTTGTTCATCATCATTCTTCTTTTGTACGTGATTGCACATGATCCTTCCTACAAGTCAAATTTAATTGCACGATTAGAAACATTTCATAATCTTCAAAACATATTCATAATGACAAATTCTTATGCATAAAGACATATGAAACTATCTTATCCAATGATACAACATTCATCCATATCATGTAGACATACGATAACTTTCTATATGCCTTCCATCTCTACCAGAACATTATTAAGAGTGTGCACTACTCCCAACATGTCAACAAAAAGGTTTCATTCTAGACAAGTAGCAATGGAATGTTGTACAACACAATAGGCCACTTACCCATGACATGCATAATAGTAGTATATTGTTCATTAATGCAAACACTCTAACATGCATAAAAATTTTCCTAAATCTAGGAGCATAAATATGTACACAACTTAACAATGTCATTTAAGCAACTAGATATACAGGAAATGATAATTCAAATACTTATGTTTTGTTTGTTTGGTAGACTCCCTTTTGATCTTTTGTCTCCCTGCAGGGGTTACTAGAGTCTCTAACAACGTTCTCTTCTTCATCGACTGATTATGTTCCTATATTTCTCATAATCTGAAATGTTGAGCAAGTCTTCTACACCACAAATCACATAGGATTGTGTACTGGTGGTGAATCTGAGTGTCCCTTCTTCTTTATTCACAAATGCATTCCTTCTTATCCAATGTTGAAATGGATAAGAACATGATCTTTGTCTTCATGGGTTGAATCCTTCTGGATCAAAGTACATATTCCTCATCACTTGAGGAATCTTCCCTTGCTTTCTTCTCGGATGGTTCTTCATAGATGGAATTCTCTGCATCAACAATGTCACACAACAATGCCATATAACTGGAATGTGTTCTGGGCCTTTTACTTTCTGTAGAAGTCTTGTATAGAGCACCATACTTCTCTGCATCTTGGATGATTTCTTGTTCCCAAGATGAGGTAGCAACTGAAGTGCTCTTTTTGTCTTTAGAACTGCCTGCCCAATTTGAATCCACATAACTATCATATGCATATATGAGGTCACAATCCATTGTAACTTTTAGGTACCACATCACATGTTTTGTCGCAATCATGTGACCATGTCCTAGCTCAAAAGTGTTCACCATAAAGTATCCAACCTCATGTTTTCCAAGTACATCAACGAACCAATCATCTACATGTAGATCGTGGAATCAACTCTCTCTAAAGTACGATCACACAACAAATTCAAGTTTGGTGCCATTATCCCAACATCTCGAACCTCTTCAAAATCATGACTACATATTTTCCTTTACTAAGGAAAATCTCCTTTGGATTCTACCACACCTCTAATCCCAAGAATCATGTCAAGACTCTCGGACTCTAATATCTACTATAGCCACTCCCTCTGAAGCGGAGCACCATCCTCCCGCTGCATCTTGCACTCTCTACATCGAGACATTTTGCACTGGAGTGATAGGTAACCTCCTATGTTGTTGATATTTTTTGTATCCATCTATGTCATCTCTCAAGGTCATTGGATACCAAGATCCTCCATCTCGAACTTTGTTGAAAGTTCCTCTAGCACCCATCTATGAGCTTCTCGTCCTCTGTAAGATTGCATCTTCAAACTTGTAGCAAAGATTAAGATCTCCATCACTTTAGTTTATCCTCAAGCTCCTCATGTAACTGTATGTGATATCCCATGGGTGCCTTTTGAGCTCATACAAATCCTTTTTCAATTTGCACACATGTGGTTTTCTGTAGAGAGTCCCTAGTTCTGGAAGTTGTTCAATATGCACTTCTACTTTACTGAAGAAGTGTGTTTGATCACAATAATAGTGTTCCGCCAGAATCGACTCCATCTTTTTGAGAGAAACCACGAACCTTGCATTGTATTTCTCAATGTTGTCATTTGTTGCATGCTTGATCTTGTAGATCCACTTGAAAGACACTACAGACTTCCCTTCAGGTCTTGGAATTACATCCCAAACATCATTCTTCATGATTGACCGACACTCCTCGATCATAGCATCCTTTGATTCTTTCTTCTTGGGACATTCTTTCGCAAGGTGTCCTTTCTCATCATAAGCGAAACATCTAAGTTGTGAGAGGTCCTTTTTCGGATATCCTTATGTTCTTACGAGAATGTTCTTCCTTCTTGTGCTTTCTCTTCTTGGTATGAGTTGTTAAGGCTTGATTGTCATATTCATCCATCTCTTCTTGTTTTGTTATCAATCGAGCTTCTTCTTATGTGCATTCCTCCATAGGTGAGATTCCTTCTAGAAAAAATCCATTGAATGAAAGATTCCCGTGAACTTGGGAGACCATTAAAGGTTGTCATCTCCACCTCCTCTTCTTCGACATTGTCTCCAATGGCTTCTAGTCGCTCCTTGATCTAAGAGAGCCTTGTGAAGTGGGATTGAATTCTTGTATCTTCGCATCCTTGAGTTGAGTTCTCAAGGTCATCTTCCTATTGATGTTCCTTCCTTTGTACAAACTGGTCAGTGCATCAAACATCTCCTTGAGATTCTTCATATGAGATCAAATGGTCTTTGATGGAGACGAAAATAATCCTCTTGGATTTGACCAACTTCTTCTTGTGATTTTCTTTGTCTTCATCTCTCTTTGGATATGCAACTTCTTCTTTGACATAATTCTCCAAGTCATGCTCTTCTATATGAGAAGCACTCTATACTTCCATGCCCAGAAGTTCTTGGCTCCTTCAAGCATGTCCTCAAGCTTGGTACTGCTTGTCATCATGATAAAAATGAGAACCTTAAATGGAAATGGAGAGAATAGAACTTACCAATGAGATTGCTTAAACTAGATGTTTGCTTCAATGATTTTCTGGAAGAATACTTTTAGTGGACCTAGGGTTTGACAGAGAAACTGTAAGTTTTCAACTTAGGTGACTTTCAGATTTGATTGGATAGAAAGATGTGTTTCCTCAAGGTGAGTTGAGCAACATACTCCTTTTCCCAAAACTGTGGCTAGAATTGGAAAATATTTGATGCCCTAGTTTTCCTGGTAGTAGTGTTAGGTAAAAATTTGAAAACCCCAGAATTAGAAACTATTTCCATATAAATATGTGCCCTCCTAGGGAGAGTTGGATGGTACTCCTTTTTCATCTGATCGATGGAGGGAAGTGTCCGGAACAAGAAGCCCTAGTTTCTCCAATTTCTTTTGCAGAATTGTCTGATATTAATTTTGATGTATCTTCGAAATTCATGCTCCTAAATGTATAAAACTTCGTCCTGAGATAGCTTGATCTGTCTTATTTCCAACCCCATAAGTTAGAGAAAGATTGGATTCACCAAGTGGAACTTATGCTAAGTTTCCCAAGGTGTCATGTTGGAGAACTAGTTCAGTATAGCGAACTTGAACGAACTGAGACATGTCATTGTTTCAACTTCAGGGTATAAAACTCACACCACCGGAAATACAACCTGTTCCCTATCTTCAACATCTTGTGAAATTCAAGTTAATCTTCCTAGCCCAATATCTAGGAACTATCCCTAGGTCACTTGTTTAAGACTGAATTCTGGAAGAAGCTGGAACCATGATTTGGAGAGATCATATCTCCTAAAGTACAACAAATTTAAGGATGAAATT
The DNA here is from genome assembly GCA_001517045.1 of Pseudotsuga menziesii. Taxonomy (NCBI): domain Eukaryota; kingdom Viridiplantae; phylum Streptophyta; class Pinopsida; order Pinales; family Pinaceae; genus Pseudotsuga; species Pseudotsuga menziesii. The sequence continues at coordinate 177,723 of LPNX010299463.1, forward strand.
CGCACACAAGGTACATCAAGATCTTATCTTCGTCCTGTAAAAGTTTCATCTCCTAAACCTTCTCCAAACTTGAGTTATAGCGAAAATGCCAAGATGACTAGATTTTTCCTTCTAGGGCTTTCAAGCATGAAACCCTAATCTCCAGTAGTTGAGGTTGTAGTAGTGCTTCAACTGCACAAAGAATTCTTTCAAGCTGGCTCTGATGCTATGTTAGAATTTTAATGGTTATACAAGATCTTAAAACATTTAGCATCATAACATCATAACCATGTGCAAAAGGATCACTGAAAGAAAGACAAGCACAACCACACAAAAGAACACACAGATTTATCCTAAGAAACATTCGTGGGGGAGAAAACCCAACAAAAATTCCTCGATATAGAATTTGAACAAGTACAATGTAAGACCCCAAGAATAAAACTAGAATCTCTCTTTCCGCAGTAGATTGCTTCTCTCTCTCTCTCTCTCTCTTGTGCAATGTTTGAGTGAGAAGTGTGTACAAATGATGGAGGCGCCTCACCTATTTATACTCATCAAGTGAGTGACTAAATTACCTAACTAGGTCGGCCAGGTTCTCTAATTAGGGCTAACCTACCTAGAAAGAATCACAATAACATTTATATAATACTTTTGTGGGTACTATTTCCCTGACTTACAACTGTAGTTTTAACTCATGACTTTTACATGGCCAATTACATCAAGGACATCTCCAAACGGAGGAATAACATCTATGAAGGAGGAATACAATAGATGTACAATAGAATATCTTATGAAGTTATATTTCTTTCAACATGCTAGGGTAAGAACCCTTCAAGTATATGGGGATTCACAAATTGTTATTGATTGGTTCAAACACAACAAAAGGCCAAAAAATATCCATCTCGTCTCCACCTTTGAGGCCATCTTCTATGTGGTAGAATCCTTTGATCATGTATCATTCCAACATATATACAGGCACAAGAACAAACCAGTTGATCAACTCTCCAAGACAAGGTTTCTCCTAGAGTAAGGTACTTCAAAATTCTGGGACCAACAAAAGGACCTCATCAAAGAGTTGGACCTAAGTCCCTCCCTATTATAAAGTTCTATGCCCATGACATATGGGCCATTTTTGGAATATTTATTGCAAAATGTATTTTTGTGCGGAATATACAATGAATATGTAATGAAAAATATAGACACATGCATAAAAATATTTTGATATGGTAGAAGCAATGTAAAGATTATAAAGATATATGATCTTATAGAAACAATGTATACAAACATGAACAATATGGTTCAAAATTTAAATAAAGTTTTGGACAATGATCCTTTTTTCCACAAATTAAAAAAAAACCTTCTACACATATATTGAAGGCCAACGTTACTTTTAAAATGTCCAAAGTCACTCTTATAACATAATGCCTTCATTATTCAAAGAACTTCTTCTTTAAAAAAAATACTCTAATACTAATGGAAGGAAATAACAAGAAAATAAAAAAATAACCATAAAGCTAAGGGAAACAAATTTAAAATAAAAATAAAATAAAAAGCTAGAGCAAAAATCAATATTGTATTTACAAATAAGCTACATATATAATATATTAACCAAAAACCACCATGTAAGAGATAACCTTATAACCATATAACTATCAACCCCAAATAATAAAGTTAAAAGTACTTAACTTAGAAAGATAACTATATCCCAAATGAACATGTTGGTGACATAGGAGTTAAGATTAAGGCCAAATAGTAAACATACTATTGTTTTGCATATCCTTTTGGATCCTATTATTATTAGTTGATGTCAATCTCTCATGGATGCCTTTCAAGTGATAATGATGATGATTTGTTAATGAAATTTTAAACGGCATGTTCTAACCCTAGATTGCAAACATGCAATTACTACAAAAGGTGGAATATTATCATGAGAGTCAATGACAAAACAATGTCAACTCATTCAGTCACGATGAATTCCAACTCTCGTGGATATTTCCATGAGGATGTAGTGGTGGCAATAGATAGCCGAAATACCTGTAGCTTGCATGGGTTGTGCTCGGTATCGATTTTCCAGTCCGTGCTTCTTTATTTGGATACTATTAGAGCACGAGATCTAGAGGTTTCAGCTAAGTACAATTAGTTTAGTTGCATAAGGATAGCCATTACCAAAGCTCCAATGCCACTACATATGAAGGAGAAGTTATCAGGTTTGGCCATTATTGATTTCGGTCCAAGGAACCAAACCTGGGTAGCAGTTATGAACAAAGATTTCCAAGATTGAGTGCTTCCAACAACAATTAAGGGTTGTAAAAGCATATTGTAGTGTAAGTTTCATGCAAATATATGGCATCTCTATCATGCTGAACAAGCCAAGATTAGAATAGACAACAATTTGAAATTATACATTTTAAGATCGTTGATGAATCTACATACAGAATTCCACATTTGGACATAGTAATACTATAGCCGACAATCAAACTAATATCATTCAGATCGATTGTGCCAATGGTAAACAATAGTGCTTTCCTCTAAGTTGGAAAACTTTGTAATACCTCCAAGGACGACATGGCACAAGGTGCTTGAGCTAAATCTTCCACTATACTATAGTATTGATATGCTTTCGCATAAGGGTTATGATTTGTTTTACGTAAAACCCATTTGGGGGTCGAGGCACTATATCAATGGTTAGTTTCTTGATGATAAGAGAACCATTTGGTTGTGATCCTGATGGGTCTGAAACACTAGGTGGTGTATCATAAGAATCAGCCCTTGTTTGAACATTAACCTCGTGATCTAATCCAAAGATGTTGGCAATGGGTGGATTTCCTCCTTGCAGAGGGTTTGCTTGGTTTCCCCCTTGTGGAGGTACCAGAGCTGCATCAATCATCTATTGTTGTTGTGGAAAAGGTTGAGTCAACACAGCAAGTTGTTGTGGCTCACTGCATTGAGATAAAATTTGATTCATCCATATGAGGGCATAAGTGAGTAGGATGATCTCCTTGACAAATTTTGCAAGGATACTTGTTTTTTCGTTTCTCCTAATTAACTTCTAGTTGATTATACATTTTAGGTACATATCATGTCCCAAAATTATCATTTGGCTTTTTCTTTTGTTTCTTATTTTTCCCTTTTTGGTATGTGGCTTGGACTGCGAGTATTTTCGAAGTTTGGGTAGGATTTGTAGGTTGTTGGTTTTCTAGGCCAGCTGTGTGTTGAGAAGTTTGAACATATACTTGTCCCATTTGCTGGGTAAGTCGATCAATTTAACTGACAGAACCAATCACACCATCAACATGAAGTCCTTTTAGTGGCCGATCTGGATTGGATGCAGGTCTCACAGTGTGAGCTATTAATCATAAAGTGTTCCCGATTATGAATATATATCAAATACATCTGTTGGGCAGTCTAAATGAGTTGTTCTTCGGTCATGGCTCCTGGCATAGCTACATTTTTGGCAAGAGTAGGCAATAATGATTTCACAAACTAGTCTGCTAAGAATTGATCTGGTATTTCTTTTTTAATAATCCTGTGGCGTCTTGTCCACTCATGTATATGATCAGATATGTGAGTAGAAAGTAGATTGCCTAAGCAACGTCAAAAGTTGAGTACCCATCTCATAGCGGATAAGTAATTGAAAGTGTGTCAAAAATACCATGGCTAAAGAAGAAAAATATGTGAATGTATTACGAGGCAATTCGATGTACCATTTCACAACGGTTCCCATGAGGGTTCGTTGAAACAACCTCAACCTAATACTATCATCAACTAGGGAATTGGATGAACACCATAAATGTAATGTCATCACATGATTTGACGGATTGTCCCATGGTCATCCATCGACTTTAGGTATGTCCAAAGGAAACTTGGTTGGTATGGTTGGCCATCCATTCATATGTAGAACAGGATCATTGGTCATCTAGGATAAATCCGGTAGATTCAATGTGGCTAGAAACAATGATTGATAGGCTGCATCATAGATGTTTGATACACGGGTGGAACTTGATAGTTCCACTGTCCTCGGGTTTGATTAACGTTCCAAGGTGGATTTCCTCCTTGAAAAGGAGGACTCCAAAAAGATTGGTTATTCCCAAGAGTTTGTCCATTCCACCGCGGGATGGTATTGAAAGGTGAATTGCCCCCTTATGGATGTGGACTCCAACAAGGTTGATAGTTTCCTAGGAATTGACCATTCCATGGATATTGTCCTTATACTTGAGAAGCATTCCAAGGTGGATTCCTGGAAGATTGGTTACTTCTAAGACCCATACCACTCATGTTTGGGATAGGATTGATATGTGGAATTCCCGCTAGCATAGTGGTTGTTGGGGGTGTAGGGTTTCCCCTAGACATTGTGCTAGGATTAGTAAGAGGGTAACCCCCTGAGACATTTCCACTCATTTACGGATGATTACTCCAATTGGCATTCATGTTCCATGATCCATTATTTCCACTAGGAATGTTACCATTCCATGTTGTAGGGTCTCCCCTAGAAGTGGACCCTAGACAAGTATTGGGTTGAGCAAAAGGATTCATATTAATTCCTTGTATGTTTTGACCTCGATGATCCCCACCATATGGGAAACCCATATTTGGTAAGGTACACTTTCCAATAGAGATACTTGTAGATGAAGTGGATGTATTTCCAGGTTTGGAACCTGGAACTGTACCATCTGGCACTAAAGTGTTGGTTGAACTTATGCTCTTGGCAGGCTCGTTAACTGTTGGGATTGACATTGGGGTCGAATTGGAGGTATTGCCTCCTTCAAAAATTGTCTGGGGTTGCAATGGTATGGTTCCTAGGGATTTTGAAGAAGCCAAAGGGTTAAGTGTAGTATTTTTCATGGTATTAAAATATGTGAAAAGTAGGTTAATGTAATCTAATGATTTTCTTACACCAAGTATTATTGGGTCTAAAAGATTCAAAGGTGGATTAGCAAGATCAGTTGTATGGTTTTCGAATGTTTCAATTTCAAATGGAGCAAGATTATCAACTGTTTCTATAGATGGTTTAGGATTAGGTTGATGTTATTATTATCTATTACTGTAAATTGAACTAAAAAATAGTTCAGTCTCAAAGTCTCTTGAGTTTTGTTTTTGTATTTGTCTCTATATTTTAGCGGGGCCTTCTAATTATGGTGAATCACCTCGTCGCCACCTTGACTAGCGGGTCGGGAGAGAATTCACTTTGACATTTGAGTTTTTTAGAATTGAAATATGTATCAAATGTAGTCAAACAATCCTAAAGGCAATCTAGACTCCAACAAAAATAAAAGTGTCCACATCACTAAAAATGTCCTAAGGAAACAACAAGCAAACCTCTTTCCAGAAAAATCGAAGTTTAGTGATAAGTTGGATTTAGAGGGCCTTCCAAAACTAGTAGCTCCTGAGGGACATCACACCTAAAAAACTACTAAATAGTGAAGGTATGCGAAACAGTTACATTGTTCATCAATCACCAAAGGTGCAAGTGTTAGCTCTTGGCTACTCACCCTCCTAAGGAGTTGAAACAACCTTGTGTTTGTCTCAGGTATTGCAAGTGTCCCCCACTCACAACAACCTATGTGATGCCCTAGGAAAAGAAACTATGGTTACCAGTTCACAATCAGTGGTCGGGCGGGACAGTCGTCAGTCTAGGATAACTCACATAGACTAGATATCGCAAGAAAGACATGTCACCCCAAGGACTTATCACTTAATTGAAATATTGTATTGTGATCATATCCCACCAAATAAGCAAGAGGGGGGGGGTGGGGGGGGTACCAACCTTAATAATTTGGACTGACCTCGTGCTTAATGCATGTGTTAGAAGTGCTTTCCCGCCATGCACCCTTTTCTACCAATGGATTTGACTTCTCTTTAATCAATACTAGTTTAAGTCCTGGAAGTGGGAAGTATGACTACCAATAAGTGGTGCATCAAGTGCAACTTTCCCCAAACCATAAAAATGCAATATAGGTGGTTGATAAAGTCCAATAGAGTTAGTAGACTCATGCAATGAGGCAGTTGTCCCCAGGGTAGCGTTAGTGTGACATTCATTGGGAAGGTGACTACTTTGGTCCTCCATAAATGAGCCCGAAAAACCTAACACATAAAAGGAGAAGTCTTATGGGAAGGACCCATAGATGGGATAGAAATCACCTCGAAAGGAATAAAAGGAAATAGAGGTGGCGCAAGGATCAAGTCATGGCATAATTACTAAAACACCTAAAAAAGCGCAGAAACATCTAGGAAACAAGGACACTTCTGGTTTGGATTAGTGCCTCACAATAGGTGAAGAAATACCACCCAAGAAAAACACCAGGTAGTGCTACATCTCATCTCATCAAAACACGTCGATTGTCCCAAAAAACACCATGGTCGCTTGCTCTAAACCCTATCCCCTTGCTTCAAACCCTATCTTCCTGCTCTAAACCCTATACGCCTCTAAAAGATAAATATATCATTTTTATGAAAAGAATGTGCACTTTCCGAGTTATGTGAGGGTTTAACATTGTTTTGATGTTACCCCAAATGCTGAGTTACATAGAAAAATAATTAATTATGTTACTTGAATGCAAATTTAAATTTCACGAAGTTTGATTAAATTAAGTAGTACAAAAATAGATTGTCCATATCTTAATCGAGGTGCATTCCAAGTCTGTGGTGTGAAGCAATTTTTTTGTGAAGTAAAGTTGTAACATTATGGAAATTGTTATAGCATGTTTATCCATGAGCTATGATCAGTTCAAACTTCTCTGTATCCTTGAGCTACGATGAGTTCAAACTTCTCTGATTCAATGCGGATTGGTTATTCCCATTCATTTAAGTTTAATGATGACAATAAATATAGAGGATATTTCCACTCAACCGATGATGTTTTTATGACCAAAATCGCATTTTAAAATGTTAAATATACTTATGTTTTGTGTGATCACTCTGTGAATGAGAGCAAAGCATAATGATGAGATCTATTACAGAGATCGGTCTTTTAGATGGAAGACTTTGATTGATAAATGATTCAACAATTCTTATTTGTTGCCGGCCACTAACTGCAATAAGCTCAATGTGTTTTTTCCAACTAGGCATGGGATGATGAGAGCTGCTTACAACTTGATTGTTGAGAGGTACATGAGGATTCATATAAAGATGGGGTCAAGGATAAGAAGTCGTTAGACCAATATACAATGAGTTGATTGAAGGAGTCGTTGCCAATGCTTAAACTATAGTTACCAAGTTTGAATTGGAATATAGATTTATTTCCCTTCTTGGGGAGAAGTTTTTTGAAGAATTAAGGATGAATATTATCCTGAAGCTATTCCTCTTAGTGATCCTTATCTGAGGGATACAGATGATACAATTTTCATCAATATTAAATATTCCCACCTTCATAATGTGGCTGCAAGGACTCCTGCCTTGCTGTGTTATGATGTGATCCATTGGATTATACAACATACTAGTTTCGAAACCAGAGTAGTCCATAATGATGTCGCCCATTTTATAGCATCTTTTCAGACAACAAAACTTGTAAGATATTACAAATTCCTTCAACCAAGTATGTTCTAGACTAGTGATTTTGTTGAACAATTTCACAAATTGAATGATAACAAAAAGGTTATGACTAGTGGGTGGGAGGAAGGAAAAAGATTTCAAACTAGAAATGATGGTATCTATCCTACTACAAATCGTCGAACTCCTTAATTATATGCCAGTTCCCTAATGTGTATATTGTATGCCCAACCAAATTGTGTTGTTTTTAAAGATGATTGGATTCCTTTAATGCATTGTATTGTTACAACATGGATCGTTTTTAATGGGGTTGGGATATTGTCTCTTTCTTTGCACACAGAAATAGAAAAGGAACAAAAGGAATATATAGAAGGCTTTCCAACTTTTTATATGTCTTATTATCTTTTAGATATTGTATGTGCCAATCATTATTTTCCTCGGCTAGGATGGAGCTGGAATGTTTCTTGTAGTCTTGTCCATGTCTACTCTTGGATGTTATGGGAGAATAAATAAAAAAGGAACTATTCTTTGATATGTGATTACTTATTTGCGCCTCTTTTTAAGATAATCTTCAATAAATAATGTTCAAGAATATCATTCGAAGCAAAGGTTGCGATACATAGTATTGATAATTGGTATATGGAGGAAGATTATATACATCAGAATCTTTGGAGTGATTGCCCTTAATATGTTATCTAAACATGTCCTAAATATATTATTTATATCAGAAATTGGTTGTCAATCTATTTTACATGGGATTAATGCTACTTTGAATAAGGAAAAGAAGAAGCTCCTAATCTCTAAACTTATTTACATTCGACATTTTGGTATCGACGGTTTTAAAATAGTTAGGGAGTAAGCTCAATTAATGCTTGAGTATAGGTCTCCTTAGGGCCAATTTAGAAGGCATGATCCACATAGATTAGTTCTCAAACTTAGCAACCAAGTAGGTTTGATTTGGCTATATGCTCATGAATAATGAAAAAATGAAAAACCTTGAGGAAAATGATGATTCATGTGATGAGGTATTGAGTAGAAGAAGTATCAAGTCCAACGATTTATTAGTTAATCTTCGAGGGGACAAAGTGAAGAAAGTGAAGAATAAAAAATATTTAAGAAAAGAGAAATTGCAAACTTCAAAATAAGATACCTTAAGAAAATTGAAAGAACAACGAAGATCAAATAGATCAAAAACTTAAAGAGGAACAAGATAGAATCAAAGCAACAAAATAAAAGAAAGAGAAAGTGGCCAAAGAAAAAACAACAAGAGAGAAAGAAGTCAAAAACAAATAGCTAGAGAAGAAGCAACTAAGTAACATGAGCAACAAGAAAAAGAAAGGCCAACAAAAGAGAATCAAGAACATGACATAATTCAAGAAGCCAAGTAGAAGGAGGAACACAACATGCTCCATGAAACTAAAGTAAAGAAAGAGAAAGATAAAATAACAACAAAGAAGAGGAAGAACAAAGAAAGAAGAAAGCATAGGAAGATCAAAGAAACAAAAAATAAGAAGAGAATAAAGAAGGAAGAAGAAGAACAAAAAAAAGAGAAAAAAGAAAGAAAGAAAGAAGAAGAATAGAAAAAGAAAACAAAAGAAGAGCAAAGAAACAAAGAGGAAGAAATGAAAATCAAGCAAGCAGAGGAAAAACAAAAAAAGGAATAAGAACAAAGGAAATTGGATCAAAATAAGCAAGAGGAGTAGTCAAAAGTTGAATAGTTGCAAAAAACTAAAGAAGAATCCCGCAAAAAAGAATGAAATGCAAGATAAACATGAGTACAACACTGAACAAGCTTCAAAAGCAACTCACTCAAGAAACAATGTTGACATTGGTACTATAAATCAACCTATGCAAGCCACTCAAAGTTCAAAAACAACTTCAACTGATAAAAGAAAAGTTGTAATAATTGAAGAAATTGTAACTCCAAACAACATGGGAAATATTCTTTCTTGGAATGGTTAAGCTTTCCTGGAACATGTACAAGAAGTTGCAGACGTTGAGCATATTGTGAATGACAAAATCCAAAATACCTTGGTGAAACATGTGCAAAAAAAATTTGATGTGGATAAATTCATTGTCTACTGTACAGAAGAGAAAGTTATGGACACTGAAAAGGTTAATTTGTCATACATTGAATGTAAACTTAGCCATGGCTCAAGTCTCCTTGATAAATGAAATTTAGAAGCTGGAGATATGAAAAAAATACAACAAAGAATAGCTCATCTGGAAAACCAAGTCTTATATTACAAATTAGGAAATGCGTTCATTACTACTTTCCTGAAATACACCCTAGAGTAGACTTAATCATATTTTCAAAGTGCAAAATATTTCTACCTTAGGGCTTTCAAATTGCAAGAATACAATATGCTTTGTCAATCTTGTCCAGAGAAAAATTGAGTTGGAAGGAGTCATAGGAGAAGACATAAGAGCATATCAAATTTATTAAGCAAGCTTAGAATAATAGATGACATGAATCCCATTATCATACTTCTAGGTGAGGATGAAATTCATGAACTTGAACAAGATGTCAGATACTAGGGCAGAATGTTTAAATGGACTCAAAATGAAATTGAAGATGAATGGTTGAGTTGCATAAAGATTTAGGTTTTTGTTGAAGATGTTAATCAATGCCATTCCCACCTTTTGTCCCACTTGAGAATTTCTTTGGTGCCAAAGAAGTTTCTAAAACTCTTAAGGATGTTCAAGACCGGCACATAGCTGAGCTACATAAAATTTATCATGTTGGCAAAGAGCATGTTCAAAAATTCATCACTGAAGATGTTCAAAAAGTTACAAAGCTTCAATGCACTTTGTCAAAAGTTTAAAGGTATATAAAAGATATCAAGTGCGATACTTCCACGTTTAAGAGCCCCTCTTAAACAACACGTGTTTTCTCACTTTGATATATGTAATGAATTATTTAAAAAATGGAGACAATATGAAAAAGAATTAGAGAGTCAACTTGACTCAAGTTTCCCTTAAGTTAAGTTAAAGTCAAGTTAGGTTAAAAATTAGTTATGATAACTATCCCTTTTGCTTAATTAAGAGAGAAATTAGAGAGAGAAAATGAGTATTTTCCTTTTTGATCTTTGGAAGCCGGCCTTTTAAGAAGAATCTGCATGGTAAAGGTCAATTTCTTTATCAAGAAGTTAATGTTAAGAAGCCAATTTGGTCATTTTTTTGCCACTAGGATTTCCTATTTACAACAATACTTCAAGTTCTGATTTTTTCTACCTCAAGAAAATTACTAAGCATGTGTAGTAAGAAGTTCTAACTTGTGCATTGAATTAATTATGTACTATTTTTTTTATTACTTTCCAACAAATCCTTCTTTTTATGGTTGCATTGTATAAGAGAATATATTTGATAATCATTTTCCTTTGAAATTATTATAGATTTTTCTAGTTACTTGTCCTTAAGAATTTTTTTTAGAATTATTTCGATTGAACAGTTTCTTAATAAATAGCAGACATACTTAAAATCATACCAAATATCAAAATCACCTATTAGCTTTAAATTAGGTTATGTCTAGACATTGATTCTTAAAGAGCAGCATTAGCAAGCCATGCTAACCCAACAACGGCACTTTTTACTCTTTTGGGGTTAGGATTTTTCCCAATGTTTATTTTCCTGTGGAACACCTAGAAATACCATGTGGTTAATAACATGGTCCCATGGAAACATCTCATTTAAACCACAAATTGATCATAAGGAAAGGGAATAATTTTTGTGATCGACGTGACAGTACCCCCCAAACCACATCTCCTCACTGAGAGGAACTTCATAAAGTCTAAGTGAACAATCATAGCAAATGCAATAATCCAAGTGACATCTTTCAAATTATGATGCTTTTACTCACTTTAACGACGTACACATATTCTGCTCTACTAAACTACATTATAGGAGAATAATTCAATGTTAATAAATATTTTTAATTATTAAGTTTATTTTAATAACTTTTTGTAGAGTTTGATGTTGATTATTTATATCACAAAAAAATCCATACACCAATTCACAGTTTAATTATGATCATTCAATGTTTAGTTAGATCATAGTTTATAAATGAAATTATTATTATAAATATCATATCAACAACATTAAAATTTTAAGACACTAACACAGTATAAAGTTAATTTGCTTTCAATTCAATTTAATATGGCATAAAATAAATAAAAAATAAAGTGTGATTCAGATAGTTTAAGTGCCAAAATCAAAAGCCAATTCTTTTAATACAATGGCAAAATGACATACACAATAAATAATGTAAGTACAACAGATTTGTCTACAACTCTGTATGTCTTTCTTCTCTTTCTCTTAATAGTGTTTTCTCACATAAAATTATATGAATAATAAGTAAGTAAATAAAGAGATTATTAAATCGTGAGGCCCTCATTTGTCATTATTTTCATCCGGTTATAAGTCAACATTGGGTATTGTTCGTTAGACATTAATCTTGAATTTAAGTTTAGTTCTCTTGATTAAACAACATAAAATGATATGAATAATAGTAGGTGAGTAAAGAACTAGATTACCAATTGAGGTCGTGGTTTGTCAGTGTTTTCATTCGATCATAAGTCAACATTTTGTATCGACGTTACTTTAATATGTAATCTCCAATTTAAGATTTATTCTCTGAATGAAACATTATTAAGATGTGTTTTCTCAAATTAAATAACAAATTATAAGATAGTTCAAGGTTGATGTTATTTATTTTCTTCTCTCATAAAATATTTTAACTTCTTTATTTTTTTCAATTGACATGTTTTTTTTCAAATTTGGTACTCTTATGATTAGAGGGTAATTAAATAGCTTAGATCTTGTTTTCGTGATCATGAAATAATAAATTTGTATGAAAAATAGTTAAATGTTTTAAACTATTATTGTATTTTTTTAATAATTTTCATAATATTGGCATTTTTAATAAATTTCTTAATTTTGGTATTTTTTTTAATTTTTATAGAATTTTTAATCATTTTCATAATTTTTTTAAATAATTTCAAAAAAATCATAATATTTTGGTGTGAATCGAGAAGCCATCCATCTCTTTCTTAATAGGGGGTGAGGCTTCCTACCTAGCCATATATCTTCATATAATGGACTTAAAATATGTTCAGCCAACTCTAGATGAAATTGTGGTTGAAATATGTGCTTCATTCAGTGAACTTAAAAAAATGTTCACCCAACTCTAGATGAACATATCCACCCAGTTTTAGATCATGCAAAATTTGTAAGAAAAATGTGAAATAGTTGATTTGTAAAAATTAATTAGTCTCTTAAACTTCAAAAGATGCCTCCTCCATTTTTTTATGTTCCCATTCAATAGGTCTACTAGTTGACAATGTTTCACCCACCTACTAGCTCCCTAGGTTGGGGGAGGAGGCATTAAATATTGCAATAAGGGAGCTATGGGACCCAAGAGAACCTTAGTATATCTTTTACACATTAATTTGGGTCATACAAATAATAAATATGGAGAAAATAAAGTGGCATTGCTTAATAAGGACATTTGGAGGTCCATGGGGGGCTTGGGTGGCTAGATTCCTCCTTACACATGTCATGATTTAACCCAAAACTCAAAACTATGAGTGATGGAATTTTCTCGGAAGGTGAAGAGTCATAAAATGACATATCATGAGCCCAAGGAGTTGAATGGGCGAGGAGGAGAAACTCCCCATAGAAGAGGAAGATTCTAGGAAGATACTAGGTGCCATGTGGAGCTAGATTCCCAGCGCTTTATGACAACAATGATGGAAGATTCTATGAAAAGTCAGACCTGATTGCAGACCTATGACAACTTGAAATGTCAGGGCTAAAAATAGCCTCCAAGAGGGAACACTTGGGACTAGGTGGTAGCCATTCGAATTTGGTGGAAGAGGAAGGGTTAAGGAGAAGGCCAAGTGGCATGGAGGTTACTAAACATCAAGGATGAGGTGGAGGAAGCCTATGGGAATGAATTCAACCTTGGAAGACCTTAGGAGGGTTATAAAAATATGTCATGATGAATGGAAATTGCTTTTGATCATTTGTGAATTTATCTTTGGCATTTTGAGAGCATTAGCTTGTTTATTGCATGGTGAGTGCACACTTACCTTGCTAGTGAGGCAATTTCGAGAGAGTGAGATTCTCATCCATTGTACATGGGAGAGGAAATTCAGACCTATAATTGGGATCTTCATGGAGTGTTTTGATTCAGATAGGAGGATGCTACTATTCATGACCCATCTCTCCTCCCATTCTCTCAATTTCCACTTCCATATTTCCATGTTTTTCTATGAAGGCGCACTTGTGTGAATGGTGGTTGCGCCCCATTGAGTTTAGTTGATGCCCAAGAATGGGTGAATGATTCATGTCTCTGTAATATGTCTCTCATATTCTCTGTAATTCGAAATCAGAATAAATACATATGCAATTGTCCACATTTCCAAGCTTTAATGTGACTAGTTTCCATGTGATGATTTTCCCTTTCAATGGAAAGTGTATATCTGATGTATATTGCGACTTGGGTCAATGTTATATGTTGTTAGTGAGATATTTAAATTATATCAATGGTATATATTCATATTTCTCTGTTCTGAACCATTATATGCACCATTTATGAGTCGAAGTTGAGATTTTATGTGTCATTTCCCTTAAGCAAATATCATTGAAATTATGCATTTGAATATGAAGCTTTAATCCTATGTTGCAGAAATCTTAACCACACCAAATTACAATAAATGAAGTATAATTACAATCCCCATACTCTGTTCTGAAAGTTGGGAGGTTTACATAAGAGTTGGAGAGCCATTTCTACCCACACCCTAGGGGGTATTGCATCATAAACAGCTAGTATTTTTTCCCTTTTTTCCATCATGCCCAAATCGAGTTGAAGATGTCTATGAACTGTCATAAAACTGTCATAGATTCAATTGAATATTCCTAAGACTCCCCACATCATTCTTTACCAAATTTGAGACCCTCTTGAGCTATTTGAATCCCCATAGTCAAAACTAGTCAAGACAATTTTTCCAAAATTCTGCCTTTGTTGGGAATTTTCGAATTGGTTCATTACACATTTAGGTAAATCCCCTATTTATATAGTCATGTAGCTTAGATGAGAGTAATAAAACAAAAAAATAAATAATTGATGAAGCTTGTGCACTTTATCAAGTTCTTGTTAATCATCGACGTTTATGCCGTTGCACTAGATACTACATGAAGGTACATCTCGAAAGAATTTTAAAAGAAACAACTCGAAGAGATTTTACTTGGACTATACATGGCCAACAATGACCTGTGGATGGGGGCAACATTAATGTTTTTAAACAGTTTTCATATGCACCGGAATTTCATGTGGAGAGACTGTTTGCATGCCTTGATGATATGGGAGGGTTTCTAGACTCAAATATGACTCATACATCAACCAATACTCTATATGTTTGATCTTTTCCTAGTTTCATTTGAACTTTATCGGGTTTTCATATTCCATGTAACTCCCATCATACCCCATCTGCGTCATGGTCGTGTTGATCTTTGTATTCGTCGTCTGTGTTATTCAAAACCAACATGCATCATGCCAAGAAGAAGGCGTCAGCTAGATGACATTTCCTTTTTAAATAATGGTTTCATACATCTCCATAAGGAGCAAAAGACTTATATGAGAACAAAAAACAAAGAAAATAAATAATTGGTGAATCTTGTGCAATTAATCAAGCTGTTGTTAATCGTCGACGTTAATGCCCTTGCACTAGATATTGCATGAAGGTACATCTCAGAATAATTTTAAAAGAAACGACTCGAGCTAAACATGGTCAAGTGGGTGAACATGTGTGTTGAAGCCTTCTTGTTGGATACAAGTGTCATGAGAACAAACCATATAAATACATATGAAAAAGAACAAATGAACCGAAAACATATAATTAAATACATACCATGTACATTTCAACATTTTGATATCATTAATATTCTTCTTCATCCAACTCCTCATCTGTATCATCTGGTTCGGAGTTCATGTTGAAAGGATTGTCCATATCAACATCATCACCAATGTCATCAATTCCAATCATATCATCATTGTCTATATCATCATCTGAACCATGCTCTCCTACATTTGGTTCGACTTCTTCAAGTTCTTCGTCTGACACGTCATCAATATCATCTTCATCCATAACATTGTCTCACACATCTCCTTGAACTTCTTCGACATATTCTTTTGAAAAATGAACTAACTGCTCCTCTACCCCATCTTCTTCTTCAATACAATATTCTTCTGATATAGTATACTTTATCAGCCTTCCTCTTGGATCATATCTAATGACATATGACCAACTCACTCCACCTAGAAACTATGAGTAGAATACTTATTCGCATTAGCTTGGAAGAACATAGGGCTTCGATCCTCGCTCAACATTCCTTGTATTAACCATGGCAAATCCGCCTAGCATGTTGAGTAACAATTCTATCAGGATCACATTCATTCATTTGTAGCTTGTACCATTTGACATTGAATGAAACTAATTTGAATGAATTAAAGTCACACCAAATATATCATCCAAAAACCCATAGTATCGATTTTCATATTCGCGGGGATGTCTGACACTCCTAGAGGAAACATTAGTAACCTAAAATGTTGTAGTTATGCCACTATCAAAAAATTTCATCTTTTCATCCAACTTTTTGATGTGAATTTGTGGCCATTGCACCACATAGCCTTGTGGTGTTTCAATGGAAATATGCTAGACACGTAAAAAAACATATTCTCAATTCCTAATCATATTTATACTTGGAAATTGTGCAAATTAAGTAAAACACGGGCCATATGCATCAATATAATATTACAAAAAACTAAGTAGTGTGGGTGAAAATTCTTGCTTATTTATCTTTTAAACCATGTACTAAATCAATTTCCCTTTGAGTAAGATTTGTATCTCGTTTAAGTTTAGCTTCTTTGACCAATGTAGACACGCCTTCCCATGTCAACCTACCATTATTAGTTTTTTTACATCATTCAATCCATACCTTCATCCAATTAATATTGTTTGCAATGTATAAATGCATTGCATACCACTCTCAACTAGTTGTATTATAATAATAATAAAATCACATATTATTACTTACCTATGAATACATTCATATTAATAATGGATTATGCAAGAGAGTAAAAACTAAATAATTACTACAGACATAATAACAATAAGTCAAATGTATTATAAATATCCACCATATACTTACATTTGACTTTCCTCATTCTACCTCTCCCCAACAAGTGCTCCCCTTCAAATTTGTTGATGGAGTTGACATCCCAAATGTGATCCACATTAATACTTGACACTATTTGGGTACTATATTGAGTAATATAAACCATGGTTTGATATACCATATATGTCTATACAAAAGAACCCTCTAGATGTTCTCTTTGTCTGACCAAAGCCTTGAGTGATTTCAAGTGCCTCTCAACCATCCACATTGACCTTGTGTGTAGAGATCGACACTTTTCAATCTCCTAAACTTGGTGTATGAGGTAGTGATCTTGTGCATTGAAAATTGACGTAGGTAGCTACTTTTGCATTTCACATAATAAATAAGAAATTTGACTCCTCCAATACTTTATACCTTCTTGATCTATTTCTTTAGATGACAACCATCTACAAATGATGAAAGAAAATCACAAGCTTCAACAAAAAAGTATATATTTCATTACAATTAAAACTCAAGCATGCAGTTAAAAACAAGTTGTACAACAAATTAATAAACATATTACACTTTGCGTATAAATCGCCACTTACCTCATGTATTTTCCCATATCATATATAACTTGTTTCACATTGTTGTCAAAGTTTTCTGGGAGAGATAGAGGTAGAACATACTATAACCAAAAAAGTTGATCAATCATTATTTATTCCCAAATTAATTAGTAGAGAAAAAAAACACTAACAATATGTTTCATCAGTATACAAATATATACACCAAAATAATTACCTTAATGAAGGTGTGCCAATCATGAGTTTTTACACCACCTATTTCACCTTTCTTTGTTAGGATATTCTTCATGTTTGAAGAAAATATAGTGGGAAATTTGATTTTCTCAATAGCCTCTTTAACATACTTTCTTTGTTTCTCTGTCAATAACCATGGAAGAGCACTTATATTTTGGGTGTGTCCATCGCTATTTGAACAAATCACGCTTTGCATTGCATGATTGGCCTCCTTAATGTCATTACAAATCTTGGTTATTTTTTCTTTATCTGTCCTTCCATCCAATATTCACCATAAGGTATGTGTAACATTCTTCCTAGTGTGCATTGTATCAAAGAGATGAACAATTTCTAAATGCTCACATTAGGGGAGCCTATATAATTGCTCGGGATAACTTTTCATTCCTTGTGGAAACACCTCATTATTGATGACTTGATCACGACCTTCAATATGAAGCACGATTAAAGATATTAAAACAACACTTGTCAATTAGTAAAGCAATCAAAATGCATTAAAAATTTAAAATATTCCAAACATTTATTGTGTATAATACATAGACAATTTGACCCATACCTTGACGATCTGAATATCTTTTATACTGCCTCTTCCATAGACGAGGTGTGATTCTTCTTGGTTTTAGTCTACTCTCTTCTTTCCCATTGAAAATATATTTTTTCAGTTATCCGATACTTGTGGTTCTTAGAAAGGAAGTGCCTATACTCATTAAACACCTCATTTCGTAAACTTCTTGAACAACGAGATTTCATTTGAGGACCACAAACTAGACATGGAAATTTACCCTTCATTTGAAGACCTGTAAGAGATGTATTAATTTGTATATTAATAATTTTAAGTATGTATAATGAAGGGATTGTTTAAAAAACATGCACGATATAAACTTCACAAAATTAAACACTATTAAAGTGCAAGGAAACGTTATTATAACATACCACATAAATGTGTTAGCCCTGGGGCATCGTGAATTGCCCATACAAGCATCGCATGGAATTGAAATTCCCTTTATGCATTTGTTGGTCTAGAGATATCATATAGAGCCACGCCCCTCCATAACTCTAGTAACTCATCGATAAGAGGCTCGATATATACATTCATATATTTGACCTGGTATTTACCGATTTGATTGAACATACAGTACATAATTACTACATATAAGAGTAAATAAATATATATAAGACATTATTTTAAAACAGTATTGAACATATATTAATAAATAGAAAAAAAAAGATAACACGTAAATATTAAACAAACAACACAAATGAGATGTTACCATGTTAAAAAACAAATCTAAACAAATTAATACCTGGAACAATCATTGCCAACATTATGTGCTCCTTCTTTATTGGCATCCATGGAGGAATGTTATTGTTAATAACAAAAACAGGCCACACCGATTTAACAGATCTTAGCTCTCCAAATGGACTGACATCGTCAACTGCCAATGAAATCGTAAGATTACGAGGTTCTTCTTTAAACTTTGTCCATATTTCCTCTATCTCTATAAACATGGATCTATTTGCAAACATTCGAAGAACACCATATTCACTTCTATTATTTGCATGGTAATCCATTAAGTGTGTTATGCTTTTGAACCTGAACAATTGCCATAGACATGGAATTATTGAATTATGAACAATTGTGAGGCACATTTTTTGTTACTTTATCAACTCTATATCTATTCTCTTCACATTTTGGGCATTTGTATTTCAATGCATTTTCTCTATAATAAAGAGTATCATCATTAGGACATGCATGAATATCTTGATACTCCATTCCAACATCTTTCAAGAAGGCATGTAAATACCAGTATGTGCAAGGTAAAACATTTCACGGTGTTAAAAAAAATCACCTAACAATCTACAACATAAAAAAACAGTACTTGTTAATGTAAATAATATTAGTCATACATATTGCATCAAAATGTTATGGTTGATGATGATCAACTAACATTAAAAATAGGGGGGAAAAGGAAAGCTTTGTCATCCGTCACGTCCCCACCCCTCTACCAGGGAGAGAACGCGACTGTAATGCTATCAAGACGATGAAATATAGCCCCATTAACGTAAAATAAATAATACGAACTTAAAAACATACACAGATGCATGACAATTCCTATTATGTAGTGGATGCAATTCATCCATTCAACACACTAGACATGTTCGTCATTTTTCATTAAGCAAATATAAATGTAGAGATAAAACAGACAAGAATACTTATCTTGAAAGAATTTTGTCCCGCAACCAGCTACTTCGCTGCAACATTCCATCCAACCATAGGCCAGTGTGTTCATCAATCTCTCAGCAACACTTCCACCTACAAGCTGGGCATGATTTCCACAAGGAATAAGGAAACACTAGCAGACTTGCACATATCCAAGGACATATCAAAATTCAGCCAAGCCAACACAGTTGGGTTTATTAGGCTACAAAGGAGCTGGAAAGGTTGATTGTTAATCTAGTGAGCTCAACCCTAGAGCTATGGACACCTGCACCAGATCTAGCCTTGCTTCTAAAACATCTACATACCCAACACTAGGAAGCATCCCCTTCTCTGTTAGGCAGTCCCTTAGGCTATGCCTTCCCTTCCAGTGCTATTCAGGGTGTGCAAAGAAGAAAGACATGCCCCTAGCTCTGTCTGTGAGGTTCCTTCTCACACTAGATTTATCAAGCTAGTCAGACCACATTTCCTCCCCCAAACCGGTTCAAAACAAACAACAGTAACATACACAACGATTGCAAATTATGGGCATGATGAAAAATGACTTGGAATCCAAAAACAAGTTTGTAGATGGGGAAAAATGACCTTGGGAGAGCAATTCAATTTCCATAAACGTTCTATGGTTTCACGTGGGAAAAAACGACTCCCTTAGTCCCTAAATTCGTGGATTTCTCCCCCATTGGTTGTGCAACACTGAAAACATGAAATTCCCAACTGTGGGAATGTAGGAACAACACAAAAACGCCTAGCACAGATCCCAGCCACTGAATGTTAACAAAACCACTTCCCAGCCATGTGAAAAATGAAGATCACCGCATAAACGTCCATGGAGAATGCCCAAGAGCTCCAAAAATGTGGGGAAGACAAAAAAGTGGATGCATGAGGGAATGGGCAACATTTTTGGGCATTTACTTGGCCCATAAGTCAAAAACATGTTTTCCAAAATATGATGGCTTCTCCAATTCGAATTTGGCTTCCATACTCTTCCCATCCCCATGCAATAACTACCTCAACCAATTTCTAGTAGAATTAAATGATTGGGCATAACAAGACAAAAAATGGGTGGTTGAGAGTTTGGTGGGTTCTCCCTTTGACATTTGGCTTTTCCCCAATGGCTCCAAAGGTTTGAATATCCCCCCCCCCCCTGCTATCCTTATGAAATAATGCCCCCATCTCATTATTTGTTGCATTGGCATAGCTAGTTGTGGGTATTTTAACTAAATGGCATATTTACATGATGTCCAAAATTATTATGTGCATGGCGAGCACGAAATACCATCGGAATCGATTTTAATCGTTGAAACATAAAAAGCTAAATCGATGGTGGGGCTTTTGCCTTTAGCTCCACACCATGATTAAATACAATATATACATCATATACCTTTTATGCAAAAGGGGTCGAAACCGGGGTGTTACATCATCATGTACTAAATGTGACAAAATATATTACATGCCTTAGGGGTTGTGTGATGCATGTGTTTGACAAACCATTTACAACCTTTGTGTTCACCGAAAACTATATAGAAAAGAGAATACTTATTTCTGAGCTTTCATAAACAGGTTCACTATCCCTCTGAAGTACATGTATATCATAAGCACCATCAAACTGGTTGTTATCGTCATCCATTCCAGCAGTATTAAATGTCTCATAAATAAATCTATCTGTCCCATCTTCTTCATCTTCTTCAACTGTGTTATCGACATCATTATCTTCTTCCATAGGATCATTAGCTTGATCCTCAATATCCTCTCCATGTTCTTGAACAAGCGTTTGTACAAACTGCACCTCTTCCTCCTCGAGCAATTCCCTAGGGGGGGCAATCTCTACAGATACAAAAATTAAAGTAACATTAGTGTATATAACAAATATTTAAATGATACCAACGTTTACAAATATAATATAGGAAAACAAAGAAATATTATATGAGAGCAAGAAACAAATACAACTAATCAACGATGAAGCTTATGCAATTTATCAAGATATTTAAGAACATGTTGAAAAAATCCAAGAAAATTTAAATTTTCTTGACATGTAGGAAGAGATACACTTTCTGAGATATATAGTCACAATAACCAGAAAAGAAACATGTTGATCTTGTTTTCCCTTCATCAATATAATGTCATATTCTTTCTCAATGTCACTTGGAGAGCACAAGTTTGAAGTGGATGGCAACTTTCCCTAACCCAAGTTGGAAACCACGGTATAATTTACAAGGGGTTTATAGTCGGGGGATTAGGGGGGGTTAAAAATTTTGACACAATATACAAGGAACTTAAGGGTGATAATTTTAGATGGACCATTAAGTTTGTTTTGTTGTTTCCTAAGTTAGTATCAAATGAAGATAATAGGTATATGTATGAGGATATTTATGAGGAACTTACCATATTCTTTCCAAAAGGACAATATCCCAAGGACAAGTGGAAGGACAATTCATCATTGAAAGACTTGCTTCATTTACCATGGAGATGAAGTCTAGTAATAAGAATAGTTATAATTTGGAAAAGTGACATATTGTTTCTAATCCCAAGGGTCAATTACTTTGACTTTAAAATTTGGAGCTATAGGATGAAGTTGTCAATTACGATTATGTATATCTGGTTGAGTTGAAGAGAATTCATATAAAAATTAGGGAGGATATATATGTACTGAGGACTTGTGTAAGAATAAGACATTACATCAAGGCATACAACTGGGTCGTTACTATTCTTTACAAGCTTGTGAGAATGAATATGTTAAATGGTTTGAAGGTCAAGACTTCAAAAAATATTGTTATTCATATGTGGCTTGCTTTGAAAAATAATGTTAACTTGATCAATGATGCAAAAAATATGGACTTAGGGGTCTAGTTACTATATGAATTGCAAATGTGATGAGGAAAACATTACCTAATGGTGATTGAATTCCCTTTAATAGTTCAAGTCTAGAACTTAGTTCCAAAATTATGTTCAGTTAATGGAACTTAGAGTTTTACTAATGGTTTCATTGGACAAGGGTGTTCAAAGACTAATTTTTAGAGACTCGTTACAAATGATCAAATGGATGAAGAATTAGAAATTAATTCATTGAATGTTGCATTGCAACCTTTGGCATATTTTATCAAAGTGAATTCACACTTGTTTGAGAGGATATCATTCATGCATGTCTTTCGAGAACTAAACACTAAAGTTGATACACTACCTAAGTTGGGTCTTTGATCAAGTGCAAGGTCCTTATGGTTGGAGGAAACAATTCATGAAATTTTAACAAAGTCAATACCTACATTTAGAATGAATTTCCTTAAGATCCAATTTTATGGATAGATTTAATTGTTGATATCTTATTGCCAAGAAGATTGGTTAAACTTTATATTTGAAGACTATAGTACATAAATTGATAAACTACGTGATGAATTCAAGTTTTATAACATAGAGGATGTATATGATGATGATTACATT
The DNA here is from genome assembly GCA_001517045.1 of Pseudotsuga menziesii. Lineage (NCBI taxonomy): Eukaryota > Viridiplantae > Streptophyta > Pinopsida > Pinales > Pinaceae > Pseudotsuga > Pseudotsuga menziesii. The sequence continues at coordinate 200,811 of LPNX010299463.1, forward strand.
CTTGGGTATAACATTGTTGTACTTCATGCTTTTATAACAATTCTTGAGGCACATAGAGAATGTGTTTTCTATGCTTACTAATCACCTAATCTAATGCCAATTGACTTATTTAAAATTATATAAAATAATGTAAATGGAATAAAGTGATATAACATAAGGTTATTAAGGGATTAAGTCTAATTAATCCTGCACCAGGGATTAAAGTATGCAAGTCACTTGGCATGAGATAAATTAAACATTAATTAAATAAAATAGAGAATGGATAGTTAAAAGGGAGAAGAGGTTGTGAAAGAGGCCTTGTTCTTCTAGCTAGTATTTCCATAGGGCTAATTTCTCTAGTAGTTTGGTCTATTGATTAATTTTTTCTTGATGGTCAGTGAAGAAGTTCTCCTTAAGTGTTCAATGTGGTTGGTATGTTAGAAAGAGAAGCTCTATGTTATATTGTTAAGTATTTATTGTTGTTGGTATGTATTCTATGTCTATGAGTTGTTATAAAGGATTGAGGTTGTATGGTTAACAGAGGGATAAAGGCTAGATGAATTCAGTAAAGATATTTTGTTGAGGAATTTATTGAAAGGGAAGGTTGGTTGGTATAATTTTAGTGGATGCAGCTTTCACGTGTGAGTTATCTGAGCATTAAGGATTAGGGTTTAAGATGGGGTAATTACGGATCAGGGATAAGGGTATTACTTAATGGCTTAGGGGTTTATAAGGAGTCAATGGCTAAAGGCTTAGGGGTTAACAAGTTATTATCCATCCAAGAGTTAGGTGTACTTAGGAGTTGGTATTCTATATCGATTAGCTAACATGGCTTATATCAAGAAACAAACACAAAAAATCAATCAGGAATTTGCATCTCCTTATAAACACTTACAAAAACAATCTGCAATATAAACACATATGATAAATAACTTACTAATGGATGATATCCATGCCCGCATTTAGTGTGTCCATGGATGCTACAATGCATTTTAGTTGTTGTTATTAGAAGTCTCCTTATCTTCAAGCCCTTGCATATTTTACAAGGGCAATAAGATTTTTTATCCTTTGAAACCCCCAATGAAGATCCCACGTCTCCTTAGTCTACTTGAGGAATGTTATGTGAGATTTTCCCTCACAAAATAGGCCCTGCATCCTTTGAAAATTGTCACAACTATAGCAACAATATCGAAGCTATTATATATTTGAGCGTACAGATGGGAAAAGCAATAATTAAGTTAATCATTGGTTTTTTGACACTATGATTTCATCAATCATTTGGTATCCGACGACTCATTGGACATCCGATGAAAGTCGGGATTTTAAAAAAAATGCATGTAACTTTCGACAATTTTTCCAATTTTCTTCTTACTGTTGGATTCCGCTATCGGATTTTTCACCCATATGAGTAATGTATGGAAAAGTAACTATTAGCTCAAATACCTCGATCAAGCTAATAGCTCGATATTTTTTCATATTTTAAAGTTTTTCGAGCTAATAGGTAATAGCTCAATATCAAGTTATTGATATTGAACGATAAAAGCTCGATCGAATGCTTGGTTAATCCCTCGATCGATTTTTTGAAAGCTCAACTAAAGGATTAACTAAATCTTAATCGAGTTGTTTTTTCATGTTTGCGTCATCCTCTTGCCAAAAAGTGTTAGTCATCTTAATGGGATCACCCTCTTTAAAATGTATGTACTCTTTATATCGAAATATTTTTTGGGCTATAAAAACTTTGATTTGAGACCTTTAAGATATGGAAATTGTAGTTTATTTGAAAAAATATTTGTAAAATAATTATAATGGATATGTAAATGAGTTATAATGAGATTTGCACTTTGCAAAAAAAATGTGATTTGTTTATAGGTTTTGTCGACAATCTGAAGCTTAGGTATCTAAGATATTTTGAAGTTGCAAGGATAGATCATATTTTCTTTATAGTACAACATCTTCAAGGAGAGTGACTTAATAAAATTGTTTATTTTTTTATTTTTTATTATGTCCTAGATATGTCTGAAATTGAATAAGGGGGTGTTAGGATCTTTGTGTATGTGGCTTAGTAACACTTGATGCATTGAATTGTACTTGTACATTTTGATTGCTCATGTTTTTTACAAACAAAGCACATGCATGCGATAATGTGAAGAAGGCAAGTACAAGATTAAACACAACAATACTAAGAAGGAAAACACATGAATACTAAGAAGGCAAAAACATGAATCAAACAATATACTTTTGAGGAGATGAGGAAATAAATAGAATAATTTGCATTTGGAGACATTGAATCTTTGTATTCTTTCTCTTTGGAAGGTTAATGGCGTCATCGATTAGAAGTTTATGATTATATCATTGTCTTTGAGTCTTTAGGAGTCTTACTTTAGGGTGGAGTTGCAAGAATCTCTTACAAAGCTTTATATTTGGAATCATGCGGTTGACAGACTTGTCACAGTTTGGAATTTGTCTTTAGCATAATTGTTGACTTGGTCTAACCCAAAATTGAATAGGGGAATCATAAGTGTCTATTTTTTTCTTCTTCTTTGGATCACGATGGCGAGTATTAAAGAATTGTTCAGTCTTTTGCACACTTTAATTAATGCTGCACTAGGATTCACTATTCAAATCAACATAACTTCTCTAAGTTATGTGGCTACATGTATGCACCTCATGCACAAAAAGATTGATCTACTTTAAACTCATAATAGGTTGTTCCATGATGATTGCAACTTTTTTGCCACCAACATTCTCAGCCATTCTTCTTCAACATAATCCATTTTTTGGATTAATTATTGTCGACAATGAACATGAGGGCATTGAGAATCATGAATCTATGAATTAGATAGAGAAATTTATTGAAGGCGCTAACGAGACATATAATGAATTTTATTACAACACTAATGAGATAAGATAACTTGGAGGATGAATTTAAGTTTGAGGATAAAGACAAAAATAGTATACCTTGGAAGAGGTGCAATTCAAGAGGAACAAATTTGGCTTATAATATGATAGGACAGAGTTTGACTTCTTTCATATTCCCTATTACTCCAACCTATGAAGTTTGTGTGTGTTGGCTTTTTTATGATGATTTACAAAGGCGTAGTATTGATAATAAGTTGGATGAAGTACCTGAACTGGGGATCGTGATGATGAACATGATGCACTTGATATTGCTAAATTGGATAGTGGACCTAAACATTTCAACCGCTGTCATCGAGTTGGCCATATTTCATTACATTGTTTTAATCTTATTCCATGCAATTTAAGTGGGAATACAAATAACCTTTTAAAAAGGTTTCCAAAATGAACAAAGATTCAAATTTTGGATGGTTTGAAACTTGGCACTAGAATTTGGAAGGCAAGTCGTTGGGTGGAAAATCACACTTACACAGCTAGTTGCTTTGATCTTATTTGTTTAAAGATAAGTATCCTCATGTATTTGGATGTGAAATGATTTTATTTTATGCCTTTGTTAATTATGTTAGTATATGCATGATGTATGTGTGGATAGAGTTTATTTCCATTGTGTTTTACATTTATGCATCGGTACACATCTTTTATTACTGATGAATTCATAATATAGTCATGGGCGAAATTCAAAAGCCCGTAATTTATTCATGTCCTCCTATGTTGGTTGGAATGATGGGTGGGGACATGACATCAATTGTTTATTAATTGTTTTACTTAAACCACACAATCTATATTATAATTGGTGATCATTAAGCACTATATTATACAAAGTTTTGCAAGTATTAAGAGAGAATATTTGTGTTTTTAACAAGTATTCATAGAAAATAAAATATTTTTTCATGGGAAAACTTAAGCTAAGTTTTAAAAGTTTTTATTGATGAACTTCGATGAGTGTGAAAATTTTTACTTACTTGATAACGTTAGATTACTTGAAAATGTCCTTTTAAGAAAATGAAATACAACATAGTTTTAATTATGAGAAAGCGATGTGATACTATGATGAATTTTGTATATAAATGCATAATGTTTTAATTGCTTATAGTAAAATGTGAAAATAATTATGAAACATGTGATTTAATGAGCAATGTATTAATTGTACATTAATTAAAAGCAAAAAAAACTCATTTAAAATTTTCACAAGAATTAGAAGTTGAATTTATTTATTAATTAACTTAATAAATAAAAAATAAATAAAAATAAAAAACTTAAAATACAAAATATAACATAATTGAAAAGTTGTAAAATCAACTCATTTTGTATAGATAAAAACAAAACACCTTTCAGCAAGTGCTACAGTGCTATGTAGTAGCTAGTCCCTACCGCCTAGTTTAGGGAAAAGTTGTCTATAGATGCGACGAAATAGCCCGGACGATGAAATCGCCAGGTCACCGTCGGCCATCCTCCAGCAACATTGATTGACCTCCCATCTGCCACTTTAAAGATTGCGTCTAACACCTTCAAGTCCCATCACAACCCCGCTCCTCCACTGTAGTCCTCATTCTGCCATAGAAACACTCTACCACCTTAATGACATTAATCGAGGTCCGTCAAAGGTGATCATAGTTGGTGAATTATGGATTCAAACTGAGCCAATCCTGTTATCAAGCGAAACTCGACCCTGTGCAACCGTCTTCAGTGACTCCCTTAGTTACCAGGTCGCTCCCTGGTCAACTGATCAAGATCTGGTGTGCTAGCAGTGTGCAATCAACTAGCAGTGTCTGATCGGCTTCATTAAGTCAACTAGTTAGGTATATTTCACTGAAAACATGTATCATGTATTGTTTCTGAAGTCTACAAAGACATTTCGACATGGCCTCGGGAGCATTATTAGAGGAAGGAGAACACAAGCGATATTTTTCTCTCAGGGCAGACCATGGATTGATTCAGTTTGAATGCAAAAATGAGAAAGCGCATTAAATGTGGACGGGCAGATCTCAAAATAACTTTTTATGACACAATCACTTCCTTTGACACAGCCGCGGAAGTTGACATGAGATTAAGCTGTCCTTGTCCAGGGAAGGCATGTGTCATGGAGCTGGATGCTTTGTATTTGCTTGAAATTTATTCAACATGACTGTAGCATATATATCAACTAGAGTTTGAATGCACAGAGAGAAAAGGTTTTGGAATTGGCAAACAAAATGCCCATATTTTTAGCTTATTTTCCATTTTTGTTTTGCTAGAAGCAATGTCACCTATATCGTATATATTTTCAATCCATATTTGATTGAGCAATGCCAAATCAAATTTTCTATCAAGTCTCAGAACTAAATCAAATTGCATCTCTACCTAGCCTTATGAAAATCATGTAGGCGACACACAAAGTGGGATATCTGAATTCCTAATTGTGATATGCACTCTTAATTGTTGGAAATTTTGTAGGAAAAAAGTTGTGTAATTTGCCTGGACACCTTTAAACGAAATTGCAGGCATGTGAGATCAATCTCCTGTGGATAGAACATAGAAGCGTTTACTTGAAATCCTATAGAAGAAAATGCATACGTGTAACTCAAAGTCTATGGATAAAAGAACACAGATTATGTGTATGTACCTGTAAAGGAATTGCGTGAATTAATTGTTTGAACTTTTGTAAGTAAAACACATATAATCATTATCATATGCTTGATCTTTTGTGGGAAACAAGCACAATTTTTTGTTTGATTTACCATACATGAGACACATATATGTTGGATAGAACCCTTGAACAAAACATAGATTCAATCGATTGAAAACTGTAGGTGGAAACAAAGTATTGTTTAGATTCCTGTAGATGAAATTGTAAGTGCATTTGCTTAAAATTTGTAGGTTATGAACTTGATCACTATGAGATTGTGAATATATGTTTTTCCTAACAAAATTCACATAGTTATAATTTTTCTAGCTCATTGAAAGCAATAGGTTGGGAGAAGATAAAGGTTCAACTCTCTTTGCCCTCATTACAAGTAACTGTTAATAAAAAAGGACTATCAAAATCTGAAGGTGTATCTTGGCTTAATTTCTCTCAGGTTCCAAATCTATTTGTATTTTTTTACCTCATAGGGTCTAGGGTTTTGTATATTATTGAATTGATCTATTTTGGGACTTTTTCGAAATCTCTTGTACCAATTCAATTGATTAGTATCAAACCTTTTGGCCCAATGTTTGTTTTAATTTTTTCTCAATTTGAAGAAGGTATGGTAATCCTTTGTTTGCAACACCTTGTCTATTGTGTCCGCATGGTGTTGTAAAAAACTAGAAAATGTTTCCGACCATTGTGACTGAAGCTTCAGATTCTCAATTGGTTCTAAGTATTATCGATTGTCAATTTGTTTTTTAGTCTTTCATATATGCTGTCAATGTTTGTGAGGAATTTGTGTTGCCAATGCATTGGTGGCAATAGGGGAAATCCCACAAGGATAAAGCTATAATGGAACCTTCAGAACCTTTAAAGACCCCATATTTTTTGCATTCAAACTTAATCAATCCACGGTCTGTCCTGAGAGAAAAATATCGCTTGTGTTCTCCTCTCTCCAATAATTCTCTCCTAGGCCATGTCGGAATGTCTGCAAACTGTTTCTACGACAAAATGAGGACGACGGTGGAGGAGCGAGCCCAAGACGAGACTTGAAGTTGTCAGACGCAGGTTTTGAAGTCTCAGACAAGAGGTCAGTCGATGTTGTAGGAGGATGGTCGACGGTGACCGGGCGATTTCGTCGTCTATGTGAAATCGTCGCATCTCTAAACAACTTCGTTTAGGGATAGATAAATTGCATTTCAAAATAATGAACACAATATAACTTGGATAGCATAATTACATAGTCGGTGTCATTTAGTTTAGATATAATCAAATTGCAAGTGAATGTCAAAAGAGTAAAAATAATATAATATGGATAAGATGAATAGCCTAATTGCATTTCAAGATAATATACAAAGTATAATATGAAACAAGCAATGATTCAAATTAATCAACAAAATCAAAATCTAAAACTTCGCAAGAAATGTTTCATCAGTTTAAAAACTATTACATGAGGCAATTTTAACAATTTTGATCTATTAAAATACCATACATCATATTTTCATGAATTGTAATTTTAACAAAAAAAAATTAGTGCACCACATAGTGCATGGGTTGCAAGCACAATGTCAACAATTAAATTAAGTTTTAATTTGAAATACATTAATCTGTATTTTGTATTGTGTAAAATTTTGTTAATTATTATATTGTAAATTAAATAGTATGAAATTAAAAATTAATAAAACCAATCATATAGACTAAACAATTTTATTCTTTATTTTAAAAAGTAAGTATTATACAAACTTCAAAATTTAATTAAATTACTACTTGTGTTTTCGATATCAAGCATTATTTTTCCAAGTACTAGTAAATATACAATTGAAATTATTATGCATTTTTTGTAAATATTAAATTGTATTAATTTTTTGATAAAATATTTTAAATATACATTTTAAATTGATGAAAGGATGCTTAAACTTCTCATTTACTTGCTACAAATTATCTTAATATAATGGAAATACTAATCACATCTAATAACAACCATTAGTTACCAGCAATAGAGTTACTTACCTTACTAGCATAGGTACTGAATTATTGAGTTTGAACCAGGATTGCATATATCGTATAAAAGTCATAATGCCATGTATTGATATAGCTAATTAAATGTTTTGTGCAATGGTAATTATAGTAAGTGTATAGGATACGAGTTATTAAACTATACTATGGATCACCCATAGTTAATAATATGGCATGCTTATCGTTGTAGATGCTTTGAAAAATTTTGAAATTTGTGTGGAAATCTTAATTGGGAAGATCAAGTTCACAAATTTTAAAACTAAATCATTTATTGGTTGAGCAGCTGTATAGCGGGCAGGCAAAACGGGTCAAAAGGTATTGGTCATCCCGCAAGATCACAATGTGCTCAAAATTGAGACCAATCTATTTCAAAATCCTTTATTGCTTAGCATCCTCATGGCTTCATGAATTAGGGAGATTAAATAAATAAGATATACACTCCATTTCCCAAACGAAATTAATCAAACTGAACGATTTGACTTTCAGGATGATTTTCTGCTAGAATTCGGTGAATTTAATCCACAAAATCTGTAATTTATGTTGTTTCTTGGGCGATTTTAAGCTCATAAATGAAATCAGGTGACAGGAAAACCCCCAACACCCACACTCTGTAAAATCTAGCAGTGTTTTTGGGTGTTTTGAAAATTCCGTAAAGATTTATGGCAAAAAACTGGTAAAAACCAACCGGAAACAAATGTCAAAAAGTCCCATGTTTAGACAACTCAATTAATATAGAGTCAGCGACTTAATGATTACATAATAATTGTGCCTGCAGCAGGAATAATAATGCAATGAATACAAATTTAATTACCAACCCATGTTTGGTTGGACAACTTTCACCGTTTTAATGCAATTTGAATACTCATAACTAGCCTTCATAATGAAAAGTTTTTTCCCTAAACTCATTGTGCCATGAAAGGATGCCTTTATCCAATTACTCTTCTCATCAATTAACAAATTTTATGAAAATGCATATAAATAAATACAGGAACTTTTTTCAATTTTATTGTGCCATGAAAGGATGCCTTTATCCAATTACTCTTCTCATCAATTAACAAATTTTATGAAAATGCTAATAGATAAATACATGAACTTTTTTCAATTTTATTGATTAAAATTCCATATATATATAATAAAGGCAAATGATATTTAAAAAAATCTTTACATACTACTATAGACATTAAATTATTTCTTAATAAAGTATTTAAAATAAAATACTATTACTAATTACTAAGTAAAAAGTAATTTAAAATAAAATTGGTTTACATAACTATTAAATATTTTTGTTCATAAACGATGATATAAAATTACCTTTTTTTTCAAAGAAAAAAAATAGTAAATATTTAAATTTTAAGATTTAAATATAAAATTTTAAAGAAAAAGTTAATGTTGATATAATATATTTGTAATTAATGAATCAAGTGATTCTTCTAAAAACATTATTGGTAATATTAAATTTTGTCTCATTGTTTTATTTTATTTTTAATTATAATTAAATAAAATTTATTTATTTTTAAATATAATATTTTATTATTATTAAATGTTGTTTACAACATAACCTATGTTTCTAAAACTATTCATAAATTTATTAAAAGTTAAATTTAAATATGATCAATTGTTTTATAATATTTAAGAGATTAAAGTTTTATGAAAAAAAAAATCCACAATCTAACTTACCACCAAGTAATTACATAAAAATAAGTGATAATAAACCTCTTCAACATAAAAAAAAATTATATAATAATATATATTCACTTAATAAATATGTAAACTTCTTTTTTTTTCAGTCGAAAAAAAAACATTCCTTGGTATTTAATGAATCAAAAGAACTTTTTACATCTTCAAGTAAATCAGCCATGAACTATACAATTACAGCAGTAGTAATAACAGTCCTACCTGGGCATATCAGCAATACAGTCCTATCAGCCTATGATAATATGTAAATACATGAAAATACAATAAATATATCCACAGTTTCTCAAACTCAGAGCACTTTCAGTTCACTAACAAAGAGAACCCTCTCATAGGAAGACTATCAAGTACAGTCATCTATGTTCCTAAAGAACATAACAGGAACCCAGAAATCTGATCCAAGGAGGGAGTGAAACTCAAGTAATCAGTAAATGATGCTCAACAAAACCTGTAAGTATCTCACAAAACTGGAGAGATGATCTGAAGTAGAAAGAGCATATTCTAAAAGAGCTGTGATGAGCTTTCCCCAATAATCTCATTCCCAAAAAATTCTGTAAGTATGAGATGTCCCGGTGCCATATGCAGTCCCTCCTTTGATAAGATATCTGCCCTCCTGTTATGTTTCCTATAAACATGACTGAGATCCACCCACATAAAAGAGGACATGAGAGTCCTAGTGTTGAGGCACCAGGCCTCAAGATTCACCATATCCAGGGTGGATTCCATATTAGCCCACTTTATAATCACAGAGGAGTCGCCAAAGATATGTAGGTAAGGTAACCCAATATCCTTTGCGACCCATAGTGATGCCCAAAGTGCTAAGAGCTCAGCGCTATATATATAAACTTCCCTATAAATATGTAAACTTCACCTCTATATATATATAATTAAAGTATTTCAAAAATATATGTGTAAATTCTATTCATTGAAATAAAATTAATGACATACGATATTTGCAGTGAATCAAATTAAGAAGACATTTATAATAATGAGCAAAACTTACTTTCACTGACTTTGACTTGAGTGCATTGTACTCAAGGCCCGAAACAGAAAGCCTCAATAAAAGGGATGTGTAACACATTAAATGGACCAAGCTAAAATGTATTAGTCACCTTGCTATCCGTCGAGACTGCAGAACCTAAAACATCGTCTAGGTCATTATATCCTTGTACGAATTCGTAGGACGTAGTTAATATTTTTATCAAAAAAAATCTCGCGTTGCTAAGAACAACATGATAAATTGTAAAATCAAATGACTTTACATTTCTAGCCACTCATATATTAAATAATTTGTTGTTTAGTATATTTAAAAATTAGTATTATTCAATTTATAATGTTAACAATAAGATTTGTAAAATTAAATTCCCTAATACAAAGCCAAACAAGTTTGACTTTCAAATGATTATAATATAACTTGCCACAACTGTGTGTACATGTACATGTATATGTAGATGTATATGTACATATACATATGCATATGCATGTACATATGTATATGTATACATATATGTAGAGATACGAGGAAGAGAATCATGGAGATAGTACAGAACGTACTTTAGGAGATAGGTGTCAACTTGTACCTATGCGCATCTTTAATGGAGGATTTTGATTTCAACACATAATCTTTGTCATTATGTCCGCTATGTACTGATGGTCGTATTCTATTTCTTGTTTATCTAATTTTTTTACTACATTTAATCCTTCGGCGATGAAAGCTTCACATCTGGCATGGTGTCGGGTTTCTTTTAATTGATTGACTCCGTGGGGATCTGCTTTTTCATCGGGTTCTACTCCTTACTTCTGATTACTTATATTTTGGCGGTTTTATTACCTTCTTGACGGTGGTTTCCCCATCTCGAGGTTACTTGGGTTCAAGGCTGATCCGGTATGCTGACACGTTCTCTGCAATGTCCCTTCGGGAGGCAAAAGCTTTAGCCCGCTCTCCTCAGAGCACTTGGGTATTTAACTCCTCGAGGGTGATCCCTTCTAGGGTTTCCGAGGTTAGTTTGAGCACGATGCCACTGGAGCAAGGGAGGTCACCTAGTGTGGAGATGCTTGCTGACACTTCCTTTGGTCAAGTTTCTGCTGTGAATGTGCTGGAGTCGAGCATTAAATTGGATGAGGCAAATTGTGGGAGTTTTTTGCCGGGGGCTGGGAGAGATTCATCTGATAATGTTTCGGATTTGGGGTTTTTACCTATCGTTTCTCTGGCAATAACTCGTCAGGAGGATATATCTGCGTTGGTTTCTTCGGCAATTGATCTGTCTTTGGATATATTTGATAAACCTATTGTCTTGAGAGCGTCCCCTTCGACTGATAATTTTCTAAGGGTCGGTGTTTCTGATGGTTTCGTTGATTGCAGGGTTTCTAAAACTAATGGGGTTGAACCCCATGATGAGTTTCTCCAACACTCTATATCGAAGAAAGGTTATGTTAAGAAAAATATTAAATGTGTTTGTAAGCAGGTTAAACCCTTGCTTTTGGTGGTGGGCGAGGATGTTCCTTTGAACGAGATTGTGCTTACCAATGCACTCACACTCGTGGGTCGGTTTGGAGGGAGAAAGATCAGTTCTGAAGGTATTAATAGTTGGGTATCTGATTCTTGGTAGCATGCGGTTAGCCTCTGTCCGAAGATTTTAATTCTTCCCAGGGGATGGCTCACATTCAAGTTTCAGAATACAGAATATTTGGATGTCATTCTGAAAGGAGTATGGAAATGGGACAATTCGGGACTCTTTCTTAAGCGTTGGACGCCATTATTTGATCCTCGTTTTGAGAGGTATGACTCTATGCCCATATGGGTCAAGTTGCTTATTCTGCCTTTCGAGTTTTGGTCTGTGGATTTTTTTAGGATGATTGGTAATGCACTTGGGACGTTTCTTGAGGCGGATTTGTCTTTTTTTAAATCTGATATTTGTTGTCTGGGGAAAGTGCTGGTCCTTTTGGATATTCGCAATGGTCTTGCTGAAGACATTGTCATTAAGAAAGGAGAGATAGTGTTTACCCAGCCTTTAGATTATGTAGGGTTTCCCTTTCGGTGCAATCAATGTCACTGTTATGGTCATTTGTTAGCCCATTGTCATTTACCATTTTTTAAGAAACAGTCGTTTACTGTCCCCAAGTCCAAACCTGTTTGGCGAGTCAAGAAATCTAGTGTTCCTGTTGATTTATCCTTGTCTCATTTAGTTGGTCGGGAGGGTGTTTTGCCTTTGGAAACTAGAAACTGTCATGAATCTTTTGAACCTAATTCCCAGGATATATGTGAATCGACACTTAAACCTTTGAGTTTGGCTTCCTTGGTGGATTTTGAGGAGGGTACTTTTTTAAGTAAATGTTTGGAGGCAAGAGTGGATCATTTGGATAATTTTATTTTGGGTGAATCCAAACTTGGGGATTTAGGGTTTATCTCCCCTATTAAGGTTTTTAAGGGTACTGGTTATGGATATTTCCTTAGATCTATTTCTAAGGTCTTGATGGATTATGTCTCTTCTGTTAGAGCTGGGAGATTATTGTCTTCTACAAAATTTGATGAGTCTGTGGAGGGTATTGATCGTTCTGAAGTTTCTGGGGCACTTAGAGAAGTGGATGCCCATCTCAAGGGTACATTATGATAGTGATGACTCTTAATTGTAGAGGTTTAGCTAGTAAACCTAAAAAACTAGCTATCTGTAGGCTAGTGTCTGATCAGTCTGTTGATGTTCTGTTTTTACAAGAAACTATGGGTGATGGGGTTCTGTTTGCTGGTGAAATCGAATTATTATTCTCTGGATGGACTTTTAGTTATGTGGATGCTAAAGGCAAATCGGGGGGTTTGCTCGTGGGTTGGAGAAATTGATATTTACTTTTTTTGAATTCTTGGGCAATGGATTCAAGATTATGTGTAGCTCTCTATTCGACTAAACTTAAAATGGAGTTATGTTTTTTTAATGTCTATGGACCTTATGTCGAGAGGGAAGGGTTTTGGAACAATCTCTTAGAAGTTGTGAGTCTTAATTGTACCAAGATTATCTTTGGTGGGGATCTAAATTTTTCCATGGGTTTATCTGAGATCTGGGGAGATAGGGCCAAAAGTGATTGTCTGTCTGATTTTTTTGCAAAAATTTTGGATGATCATGGCCTTGTGGATATAGTGCTGAGTGTGATTCTTCCCACTTGGACCAATAGAAGAGTTGCTAGTGAGAATATTTGTAAACGTTTGGATAGATTGATGATTTATGTTGATCTTTTGGAATTTGAGCTCTGCTTTCGTCAATGGGTGGGATGTGGGGGGGACTCAGATCATCATCCTATTTTTTTACAGATTTTGGGTCATGATAAGAATACTCATAGCCCTTTCAAGTTTAATGCACACTGGATGGAACATGAGGATTTGGTCATTCTATTGAAAAATACCTAGAGGGTGTATGATGAGAATTCTGATATGTCTCTTACCTCACAATTTTCTGCTAATCTTAAAAATATTAAAAATGTATCTATATGTTGGTCTGTTAAGAGGATAGAATAGGATACTAAAGATTTAGTAGAGATTGAGATATTATTAGAGGATGCATGTACTAAATTAGGTTTTGGTTATTATATTGTTGATGATAAGGCTTCTCTATATGTGTTGGAATCTAGAAGGAAAAAAAATTTACTGGATAGAGAAAATGAAGCCAGACAGAAGAGTAGGGCTATCTAGTTACTATGTGGTGATGATAATACTCCATTCTTCCATAAATTCGCTAATCACAAAAAATTTATTAATTCTATATGGAAGATTGCAGATGATAGGGGTAATATTGTTGAGGGTTTTGAGTCTATAGCTGGGGCGGGTGTTCAACACTTTGAAACTTTGTTTAAAGTAGATGACAATCTACATTTGCCTGAGATTTTGGAAAGTGCTGACAAATATCCTTTTGATATTTTTGAAGATGAAAATTTAGATCTTATGATTCCTATTACACTGGTGGAAATTCAGTCTATATTGTCAGTAAGTAAAAATGATAAGAGTCCTAGACCTGATGGGATCCCGGTGGAAGTTTATAGGGCACTTTTTGATGTTTTGGGAAGTGATTTGTTAAGAGTTATAGAAGATTCGAGACTGAGTGGGAAAATACATGTTGTTTTTAATTCTACTTTTATTGCATTGATTCCCAAGACTGATTCTCCTAAGTCATTTGATGACTTCAGACCAATATATTTATGTAACTTTATATATAAGATCATTGGTAAAATCATTTCTACTTGTATTAGAAAGATTTTGGGGAGATTTGTTTCTAATGAACAGTTTGGGTTCTTGCCTGGAAGATAGATTCATGAAGCTGTTGGAATTATTCAGGAAGGTTTACATTCTATACATTGTAAGGGTCTGAAATCGGTGGTGCTAAAAATTGATTTATCTAAGGCATATGATCGCGTAAATTGGACATATTTACGGGTAATTATGTCTAAAATGGGTTTTTCAGTACCCTTTATTACATGGGTGATGAGCAGCATTACTTCAGTTTCTTTTGTTGTACTTATTAATGGGGTGGCTTCAACTTTTTTTAGATCTGGCCGGTGGATTAGACAAGGATGCCCTTTGGCTCCTTTACTTTTTCTTATTGTGGTAGAAGGCTTGAGCAGGTCTATTCTTACAACTAAAAATAGTGGGGTTTTTCAGGGTATCTCTTTTGGTAACAATATTATTCTTTCTCATATTAATTTTGTGGATGATATTATCTTGGTATCTGATGGTTCTGAACAGTCATTATCAACATTATATGAGGTGTTGATGGTTTTTTGTAAAGCATTTGGAATGGTTATTAATGAGGACAAATCATCTTTTTATTATTCTGGATTGGAAGAATCTGAGTTGATTTCATTACAGAATATATTTACTTTCAATGTTGATAAAATTGAGTATGGTATGAAATATCTTGGTTTCCATCTAAAACCTTGCAGATATCTGTTGAAAGATTGGGATTGGCTTATTACAAAAGTGGAAAAGAGAGTCAAGAACTAGAGTTTTAGATGGTTATCTAAGGGAGGTAAACTTATTTTGGTGAAGTCTATTCTTGAGGCCATTCCAGTATACTGGATGCATTTTTGGATACCAGTGGGTATTCTTGAAAGAATTAGGAAGACCTGTTTCAAGTTCTTATGGTCTGGCAACAATAATTCTACAGGTTTACCTTGGTCTTCATGGAAGGTTTGGCTAATCCCAAATCTCTGGGAGGTTGGGGCTTGAAAATACTTGCTTTATTTGCTAAATCACTTGCTACTAAAAGTGTGTGGAATTTTATTCATGGAACATGACTTTGGGTGCAAATTGCTCTTCAGAAATACATTAGACTTTTAACTTTATTATATTGGATAAGGGTTTCTGTTAGGAAAAATAAAGGCATATCCATATGTTGGAAAGCTATACTCTGGTCTTTTGATCTTATTGGACAGTCTCTTGTGTGGAGGATTGGGACAGGAACAAAGCTGCGTATTGGCATGGACCCTTGGCTAGGATGCAAATGGAGGCATTGTTTACCAGTCTCTATGATTGATAAACTAAATTATTCTGGTTATTTTGTTTTGAAGGATATTGCCTGTCCTGGTGCATCTTTTCCACAGGATCAGGGTTGGCTGAATGCTGACTTTTTTGGTTTTGTGGACCAGGAAATCATTATTTAGAATACTTATGTTGCTTTGCTGACATCCAATCATGTTAGAATTTCTAGTGAGGATGATCAGCTGATATGGAGTCTATCCAAAACAGGTAAGCACACCCCCAAAGCTGGTTATTTTCATCTTATTCAAGATAGGAATGAGATGGAAAGTTTCTGGTGGTGGAAGTGGTTATGGAAACTTAAATGTCCACTAAAATAAAAAAATATATTGCTGGTTTTTATTTTCAGGGAAAGCACTTACATGGGATATGTTGTGTAGAAAAGGTAGAGAAGGACCTGGCTGGTGCTATCTTTGCAAAATGGAGTCTAAAACTAATTCTCATATTGGTTTCGAATGTTCATTTATGAGGAGGGTTTGGTCAGAAATTGAGTCCAAGTTAAGACTTTTAAATTTTTGGCATGGTATATCAGTATTAGACTGTGTTAAGAATTGTTGCTTGCATGCTGAGGACATGTATAGATCTTTACCTGTTATTGTTTCATGGTTCATATGGAAGGCTAGGAATCAATGATGTTTTGAAGATATTCAATCGAAGTCTTATGTGGTATCTTCTTTATGTCTGGGTTTACTGAACTCTTATCCTTTGGATAACAAAGCTTTGAATATAAGAATGGTTGTTGATGAACACATTGACAAAGCATCACCATGGGGGTATTTTGATGATTCGGCAGCTGGGGTGCCCCAAATTTGTTGGGCTAGTGGTTTATTGTATTTATCAGATGAGCACTATTTTACTTTTTTTGCTCGTCTGGGGTTGGGCACCAACAACTATGCTGAGCTTTTAGCATTAAAATTGCTTATTACTTTGGCTTTAAATAATGGGGTTCATACTCTGTAGATATTTGGATATTCACAGTTGGTGATGAATTGGGTATCTGGTAAGTTCAAAATTAATAATATACTTCTTACTCAGGTCCTACAGGAGGTGATCTGAATTTCTGATTTCCTTGTTAAAGTTGATTACAAGCATATTTATCATGAAAGGAATTCTAAAGTTGATGCATTAGCCAATGCAGGTGCAAATGTTGTGGAAGGGCATTGGATTATCTAGGAGATTAGAGCATCTGAAACTTATGAGACTTTTCAGATTTTCTAGTGATGGGGCTTTGGGGGGGTGTAATTTTTAGGACTTTTGGAATTTGTTTTTTGTTGACAGTTTTAGTATTTTGCTTATCAATTTTTATGGCAAAGATACTTGTGGCAATTTTTGAAGGATAAAGACATATCTTATTTCTTTGATGATGAAGACAGAATTAGATGACATATATATTTTACATAGTCTTTGAAGGATAAGGATTTTATGCTGTAATATTTTGTTGATATGTGCAGAGACAAGCTATTTTTTTATTATCTTACAAGATACATCTATTGATGATTGTAGTGTAACTGTTTGAATATTTTGGTTGGATATAATTTGATTTCAAATCAATTATCATCTTTTGTAAAAAGCATTTTTTGTGCTTAACAATTGAGGAAATGCACACTAATCAGTAAATGATAGTGTTTCATTTGATAAATGTAATTTTGTAAATAAAGTTATGATTTTTTTCTGTTGAAAAAATGTATACATATACATGCATATATACATATAGTAAAATCAAATGACTTCACATTTCTAGTCAATTAAATATTAAATTAAATATTAAATAATTTGTTTTTTAATATATTTAAAATTTAGCCTTTATTCAATTTATAATGTTAACATTAAGATTTGTAAAATTAAATTCACTAATACAAAGCCAAGAAAGTTTGACTTTTAAATGTAAACAATATGACCTGCTTATCAACAACTGTGTGTGTACATATACATATATGTATATGTAGATGTATATGTATATGTATATGTACATATACATATACATATACATGTACATGTACATGTATATGTATATGTATATGCATACACATATACATATACATGCATATATCCATGTATATGTATATATGCATATATGCATATACATATACATAAACATATACATATACATATACATATATATATATATGTATATGTATATATATATACATATATCTATATGTGTGTGTGTGCATCCGTGCACGGGCGTGGATCTTTATTGTTTGTCATTTTCTTGATAACCATTGAAGTGGATCTTTATCATGCTTTTAAACCATTTTTTTAAAGCTCGTAATCATTTAAAATCAAAATCAAAGAGATAGAAATGTTGTCATGGCCTACCTACCGCTTAGGAGTCCTGACTAGCCACACAACTAGAGTTTAGTCACTAACTTCTAGTCCGAATTACTAGTAAGGAAAGCATAAAAATTAGTTTTAGAGTTCTAAAAACTAGGATTTGAAAATCGAAGCCCCCATAGACTGTGGTTAATAGCCAAGATAGCAAAAAGGAATCACCTGAAAAGCAAAATTAGAACCACTTTAGGTCGTCCTAATGAGCAAATATGCTAAATTATAATTAAAAGGAAGGACTTGACCTTGAAGCAAAAACAACAACAAAATTAATCTTCATCTGAGACATTGACATGAGGGATATCCTTCAAACCAGTGGACACACATTTTGGCTTCGGACTCAGCTACCTATGAAAATAACACCAGCTTCGTGCCCAAGAGAAGACTGTTTGTAGAAGACCCTGCCAGTCAATTCACGAGCCAAAATGTTCATTTTGGAGTCCAATTTGAAAATAACACTAGCTTCATGCCCAGGAGAATATAGTTTGTTGAAGACCCTACCAGTCAATTCATGAGCCAAAATGTTCATTTTGTAGTCCAATTCCATCTAGGGTTTGGCCATTTGATGCATCCAACTTTCCAGATGATCCATCCTTGCAGCAAGACTGGAACCCTGATTATCCTCCAAAATCTTGCCCTGTGCACTCTTTGTCAAAGCACAACCAAGTAGAGACTTGGTATACCAAAGGAGCATGAAGGTTTTAACATAACGAGTCTCCCTCAACCGCATTGAGCCATAGTTTTCCAAAATCCATGATCATATGCTCTAGCTCGAGGAGATTAGAATTACTTTGAATCCTAGCATCCATGTCCTACAAACATTGTCGAGAAGAGGATGAAACCATGACAGAAAAACAAGCATTGTACTTCTCTTAGTCATTAAGGACATGGGGCATGTGGGAGTGACGAGACTCAAAAGGGAGCTTGTGTGTTGTCTCATTGAGCCTACCCATAGTTGAACCAGAGAAAATCCAAAAGCGATCGAGAGGAAACAAACACCAAGTAGCAGAGGAGAACCTCAACAACAATCCATAGAACCTCTCAAAGCTAGCAAACGAATGAAGCCATATTTTTTTGCAGCATCCACGATGATAAGAGCATAGTGGAAATAGGAGCAGTAGTTTCCATCATCACCAATGGAGCCGCAAGCGAGAGGTACCGCTACTTAGGGGGAAATGACCTTCCATTAATCTCTATAACATTCCATACCAGAGACCACCTTGTCCTGTGGTACTTGTGAACTGGGTTGTCTCCAAATGGAGAATGACCCAAGCCTTGAAACAAACCACCTAACCGCATGTATGGCTCATAGGCAACATGTAGCACCTAACTTGAGGAATTTAAACCATTGTTATAAGTAAAAACTTATAGTCGGGTAGGGACGCTAGTTGTGGCGCACCCTCCCTTTACACATCGCCAGCCAACATGGAGGAGTCCACGTGGTATACGACATGGGGTCCACGCGTAGTGCCACATGATGTGCACATGCCAAAGTTGGCTTAGCGTCTGACAAGGGAGGTTTAGGGTTCTGTTTGCTTTGTTTATTGAGCCTTCTTTAGTTGTTGTGTAATTTTTATGATGGCATATGGGTGAGAAATCCCCACTCCTAGTTGTGGGTCGCCTTCCCCTCCATACCTGCGTGTTATGGTGTGATACCCTCATCCTGTGGGATGTTAAGGGGTCCCGACACAAACATGGTTTTCCCATTTTGCAACGCGACAACATGGGTGGTAGTTGGTCAATGGAACTTACTAGAAGTGTTGGGCATGTTCGTGTGGACATCTGGGCGACATTTTATAGTGATGTAGTGGCAAGGGTTTGCTCAAGTTTGTAGTGAGGTAAGGGATGGTTTTGCCTAGTGTTTTCATACTTTCTCCATTTTTGAGTTGGGTTTTTCCTGCCCTGAATCGCGTTAGGTTTTGGTTGCAGGTTCAAGGTGCTTCTTGGTCGTGCACGTTGTGGGAGTCGCTCGGTCGTGGAAGATGTGAAGTGGAGAGGAGCTCGGTCGCTTGCGGTGGAGTCTTGGCCCTCTAGTAGGGCTTTGTTCCTATCGATTGTCTCTAATTGTGTTTACACCCATCTCCTACTTTCTAAGGGTTTATAGTTCTCTACCATATGTTCTATTGGTTCTCTACATAGTTCAAAGTTTGTCTTTTTTGTTAATGGGTTCTTTGTCATATTGTAATGGGTTCTCTGTCATTTTTGTAATGTTTCTCAGCCATATTGTTCAGGCTTCTCTGCCATTTTTGTAATGGGTTCTCAATTTTTTTAAATGGTATCTCTGTTAGATTGTGTAGGGTTCTCTATCATTTTTGCAGTAGGTTCTATGCCATTTTGTAATTGGTTCTCTGCACAGTTTGAAGTAATGTAATTAGTGTGATTCGAATGGGTTTATTTTGTGAATTGAATGTGTTAATGGTGTGAATTGTATTTGTTAATGGTACTTCAATTGAAATGTATTTGTTTATTTTCGACAATAAATAAATTATTAGCTAGGATTTTTGGTTGAGGATTTTTTGTACAGTTTACGGTTCTAGACAAAGTTAAAAACTAGGGTTTTCTTTGGGGTCTTGGATGTGATTTCTATGCATGGTTTAGGGTTTTCGGCATAGTAAAAAAAAATTAGGGTTTTGGCTATGATTTATCTGCAGGGTTTAGGGTTTTAGCAACAATTTAGGGTTTATGTGTAGGATTTAGGGTTGTGTATAGTTTGAGGGACTATTGAGCAGAGAAGGAATAGTTGCTATGCCAAATAAATAATCACTAGAGAGAGGATTTTTTGAGGGACTACTGAGCAGAGAAGTAAGACAATTTGATTCCTACAGTTTTCATGTTATTTGCATTGTGAATACAAATGGAAAAATCGATCTCCATCGCTATTACATGTCCATAATTTTGGCATGGTAATTGTGTGTGGGGTAAATCAATACCCAAAATTTACTTGTCACTATTTTTTAAATTTATGCTTGGTTAAATCGAATTGAAGAGGCAAATCTATGCCCATAATTAACAATTTTGGGTATATAAGTTTTTATGTGGGCAAGTTGAATTGAGTAGGCAATTAAGTGGCCAATCTTAGCATTCGTTGTGCATTATGAGAAAGAATGAGAAAAACATTTTTGAAGAGGAAAATCATTGTCAAATCTATCACTCTCCTTGAAAAATGTTTTTGGAAGAGGAAAAAACGTGTTAGTTTCATTACTCTCTTCTCCCTTACATTTTTTACTAAGTAGAACAATTAAGGATGTGCAAATCAATGTCCATATATGGCATTCTCTTTTCAATGCCATCATTATAGATTAAGACAATTGGGAGGGAAAATCTTTGCCTATAATTGACCTTCCCTTCCCATTCTTATTATGCTAGGGTAAAATGTTTTGAATGAGCAAATTGTTGCATTGTTCGAGCAATTTGTTTTCATTGTTGTTATGCTGGAGTAAAATAAATTGAATGATTAAATTGTTGTCTAGATTGGGCAATTTATTTGCATTGTATTTATGCTAGACTTAAGTGTTTTGGATAGAGAAATGTTGCCTAGTTTGGGCATTCCATTCACGTTATAATTATGATGAGTAAAACAATGTGTAGGGTTAATTCAATGCCCATGTTGGAAAACGCTATTTGCATAGCAATTGTGCTGAAGTAATTTGACTTATATAGTCAAATCAATGTCATCTTGGATAGTCTCTATGTTATGTGGTGATATTATATAATTTCATTTGCACGAACAACTTGGTGCTGAAATGGGGATTTAGTTCTTTCGCATTGCATTTTTGAAGGGGAAAATCATTTCCAAATATAGCACTCTCCTTAAAAAATGTTTATGGAAGAGGGGAAAAGGTGTTAGCTTCATTACCATCCTTTCCCTTTCATTTTTTAATAAGTAGAACAATTAAGGATGTGCAAATCTATGTCCATATATGGCATTCTCTTTTCAATGTCATAGTTATAGATTAAAACATTTGAGAGGGAAAAACTTTTCCTAGATTTGACCTTCCCTTCCCATTATTATTATGCTAGGGTAAAACATTTTGAATGAGCAAATTGTTGCATTGTTCGAGAAATTTTCTTTCATTGTTGTTATGCTAGCTTGAATGAGTAAATTGTTTCCCGAATTGAGCAATTTATTTGCATTGTATTTATTCTAGACTTAAGTATTTTGAGTAGAGAAAAGTTACCTAGTTTGGGTAGTCCATTTGCGTTGTAATTATGATGAGTACCAAAAACATTATCATTCAATTGCATTGATCCCATATAACCCATATTATTGTAACCAATAGCTCTAGTACCAATTTGTAACGTACCTCCATACCAATCAACAAAACTAGGGTTTGAATTTGTGTTGATGATAGTGATATGATAAGCAATTTTCCACATTATTAGAACATATCAACAATAAACCCTACCATTCATGTATGCAATGACAATGTTTGGCATTCCTGTAGACAACATAAACAAACTTTAAGTCTTTACACATATAGTTTAGATAATAAAAAAATGGTTATACCATACAACATAGATTCAAGTTATTCATGCAAAGAAAATTCAAGGAGTGATAATGAACCTTAATCATGCATTTTCATGATTATTGTCAATTAAGTATAATGGACATCATACCTTCAACAATACATAAAAAAAAATCAAACCACATTCTAACTCTGACTTAGAAGTTCATCAATTATCTCCACCCAACAATTTCGTAGAATCCCTTAAATGAAGATCACGGTCCTCTTCTCTAAGGATGCCAATTCTAGGGTCGATGGTTAAGGTTTAATTCTTTAAGCTCATGACAACCTTTAACACTAATTTTCAAATGAATATCATGAGTTATACTCCGCTCATACCCATGACCAACACGAAGATTTTTTTTGTTAGTAATGGTCCAACGTCTTGATCCATGTGCACTCAAAACTTGGAATAAACGTATGAAATTTGGATAGGATGTCAAGGAAATAAATATATTTATTCTTACCAGTTTCAATAATAGATTATACCATGTAGGTGCCCAAAACTAGCAGACAATAAGCTCCATGTTTCATGTTTTATTAATGTATTGGCAAAGGACCAATGTTATGATTGGTGCATGCTTACACACACACACACACACACACACACACACACACACACACACACACACACACACACACACACACACACACACACACACANCAAGCTAGTCCATTGGGCTATTTACAAAAAAAATTGTGGGATCCCCTTACTTCCCTGAAATTTTTGGACGATGAATGAATTAACTATTGGTGCTAATTTGGTGCCTGACATAATAGGGATCATTGAGTGATGCACGTGACAAAAGAATTAGCCAACCCGGGGAATCGACCCTAAGAAATCCTACATGAAATCCACAATACTCAACCACTTAAAGTAACACAACAACCTTTTATGCTTATCTTATAATTAAACTTCCTACTTATTAAATTGAATTTTAAAATTAAATTATGATATTTTAACTAATTATAAATCATATTAATGTATTAATTTAATGATGGCCATCCATCTGGATGAGTTATGAGGGACAAATTTGCAAACCCATACACCAACACAAATATTTTTGTTCAATTAATTTAATAACGACTATCCTTAAACATAATGCAAGGGGAGCGAAGGTATGTAAATTTACACATTTTTTCCCTATATCCTTCCTCTTGAGGGTATAAATATACATCTTCATTTGCTATCCCACCTTTGTTCAATTAATTTAATGAAGACCATCATTAGACATAAAGCGGGGGAGTGAAGGTACGTAAATCTGCACATTTTTGCCCCATCTCCATCCTCTAGAGGGTATAAATATATATATCTTCATTTGCCACTTCACCTTTATTCAATCAGGGTGAAGGTGAACAAATACCCATTCTCATCCTCCATCCCACCTTCATCCTCATGCATGTGGGTGGGATGAGGATATATGATCTTGTTGTTCCAAAATGATCAAATGCATATTTCGAGGTTGATTTTTGTTAACGGCATTGTTGTGATAACTATGTTAACTATTGTTTAAATATGTTATGTGAAGGTTGAGAGTAGTCAATGTATAATAAGATGTCATTTAGAGTCTATTGATCTCAATATTCTTTTTATTTTTGCTATATGGTAGTTATGTATGTGATGTTGTAAGTTATCTTATTACAATGATATATCTCTATGTTAGGATTCCATTCCAGATTAGTAGTCCTCTTCTAATTGTGCGTGTGATGTGTTTGTGTATTGTAAATAATTCCAAGTGTATAATAATTGTGAGATATATATGATTTATAAGACAATTCCACACCAAGAGTTTTGCCAATTTGGAAGCTCACTTGTAGTGCAAGTTCCTTGGTTAATGTGATCACATCATTCTTTACTATAGTACTTATATCATCAATAGTTTGGTCACATGGCTTGTATGCCTTCATTGGCTTATGGTTGTTCCATGTGTGATGTTGCAAGCTATATTATTACAATTGTGGTGACATGATACCTCTATGTGGGATTTTGTCCAACATCAATATCACCCTTTTGTTTTTTGTGGTGTATCATGAATAATTTTACATGCATAGAAATTGTAAGAACTAAATGACTTTATAAGGTATTGCTTACACCAAAAGCTTTGTCAATTGTAATTGGCTTTGGCGTGCACCCATAAAGAAAAAATAGAGAGGAAATTCCAAAAATAATTTTTTTTTCAAGAAGAAAAAAATTGTACTTTTGCAATTAATTTAGAATCAAAAAGTATATATCACAACTTCCAACATCTAGGGCAAGGAAAAATACATCCCAAATGGAAACTTCATGTCACCCTACTAAGAGTATTTTAAAGCCAATATACGAGATAATCAAGTTCAACAAAAATTCTCTTCACGACTAATAACAAGGGACTGCATATCCAACCTCAACATTAATAAAGAGTAATAAAAGGACATAAACCATTATGTCAGCGGTCTGAAACAAAGTTGAACTAGAGTCAAGTAAAATATAGGATGGAGTCCTTGAATTCCATAGAGCCTTCCACAAATTCCTCCACAAGAAGGAAAACCTTCATCCTCGTCAAGAGCCTCCTTTGAAAGAGCATCATAAACAGTGTTATGCTCTCGAAATATATGGTCAATATTCAAGTTAAAGAATGAAGCAAGAAGAACCTCAGTCCTCAAGAACCACTGATAAAGTGGGATAAGTTGTAAGGAGCATATTTGTTGTCCTGATTCACAGTTAAGTTGTAAGTAACAAAAAATCTTCAGGGTATCAACACCAAGGAGGAAGCAAAGTTGACAAGGCACCATAATGCCAATATTTTAGCTTTAGTGTTTGTTCACAACCCACAATTCAACTTCAACTCGAAAAAGTGATCATGATTTTAATCAAATAAATACCAGCACCACATATACCCCCTTAAGAATTTCCATCAAAGAAATCTATTGCAATAGAGGAGGCAGGTAAAACATAAATCTATCTCAATCTCCTTTTCTTTATATCCACTGTAGCATAATCTATATACATGCAAACAATTTTGAGACAACTAGCATAAGAATTTACTAGCTTGTCTTAAAAATTCGCATAATTTTTTGTCTTCCATAATTCCCAATATATGAAGGTTGGGAGAAGCTTATGTTCATGACTATTTTTAAACCACTTAATGAAATTTCCTCAATAACATCATGTACCCAAACTAGGGAAATGTTTAAAGTATCACATACAAAATTCCAAGATGCTTACTATAAGAACAATTCACAAAGACGTGATTAATAGATTCGCAATCAAACTTGTAGAGGAATCATATATTCGGGCCACACCATCCTCTGTGCTGCAAATTATCCCATGTCAACAGACATTTTTCAAAATTCAACTGTAGAAAGAATTTAAGCTTTAATGGTAGATGCCATTTCCAAAGTTTCCCATACCACCACTTTGGAACATCATAAGTGTTAGTTTGTGCAATTGTTGAATAAGTAGACCTAGCAAAACCTGCCCATTAGTTTGATTATTGGACCAAACTAATTCATCAGAATAAGAGTTTAATCTAATACCTTCTTTGTTGAGCTATAAGATATAATGATTCCATTCCTAATCCCACACATTACCCAGACCTAAATCCTCTACAATCATCCAATAAGAGCCAGAATGTTGAATCCAATTGGGCCTTTTGATATGTGCAAGTGTTGTTACACATAACCTGATAAAATGCATATATAAAAAACAAAATCTTCCATAAGAATTAGGGGCTAAAAAATTATCAAAACATTCACCCTTAAGCTTAAAATGCAAACAACAATCCTTTCTGCAAAGGATTACATCTTTCTGCACTTTCCTTTCCGCAAACTCATTCCACACCATTGATCCCTCGTCGGATTCAACCTCATCCATCAATCTAGATTAGATATGGATTGCGGATTGTGGGATTTTGGACCTCCAACTTTTTCAAAGTTCCACTTCGATTTTTTCGCTTCCGCCTTTCCGTTTTTCGCATCCGCATTCCGCAATGTGGATTGCAGGTTGTGGAAACTTAACACATTTACACCTTTCCTTACCCATTTCCACCTTCCACATTTCACCATGTGGATCGCGGTAGGTGGAATCTCCTAAATTCGTCTTATGTTCCTTTCACCTTCCGCCTTCTGTATTCCGAAGGCGGATTGCGGTAGGCGGAGCTCTTAAGTTCACCTTCTTCTTTTTTCATCTTCTGCCTTCCTCCTTCTATATTCTAGAGGCGGATTGGGGTAGGCAGAAATTTTAAGTTCGCCTTATTTTATTTTCATCTTTTGCCTTT
Source organism: Pseudotsuga menziesii (assembly GCA_001517045.1). Classification (NCBI taxonomy): domain Eukaryota; kingdom Viridiplantae; phylum Streptophyta; class Pinopsida; order Pinales; family Pinaceae; genus Pseudotsuga; species Pseudotsuga menziesii. Next base: position 227,625 of record LPNX010299463.1, read on the forward strand.
CGCCTTTCATATTCTGGAGGCGGATTGTAGTAGGCGGAACTTTTTAAGTTCGCCTTATTTTCTTTTCAGCTTCCGCCTTCCGCCTTCTACCTTCCGATTTCTGACTTCGAGTAGCGAAAATCCTGAAGTGCGATATGCTCGCTCGTCACTTTTTTGATTTCCAACTTCCGACTTTCCAACTTGATTTCTTCCACACTGTTGATTCTTGCGAGGTCAATCTCAACTGTCGATCTTGTGGCTCAGATCTCCACCACTCATCCTCGATGGACCTACCGAATTTCGCAAATATGGAAGGTTTGTTTATCCACACTTGTTCACATTACAAAATGAACCTCTATCATAGATCTAAATCCTTATTTGATCTTCATTGTTCATCTTTGTTGGGCCTACCAGATTCCACAGATCTGGAAAGTTCATTTATCTGTGCTTGTTGACATTGTGAAATGAACCTCCACCGTAGATCTAAATCTTTGGTTGATCTTCATCGTTCATCTTCGTTGGGCCTACCAAATTCTGCAGACCTAGAAAGTTCATTTATTCGTTCTTGTTGACATTACGAAATGAACCTCCACCGTAGATCTAAATCCTTCGTTGATCTTCACCGTTCATCTTCATTGATCCTACCGGATTCCGCAGATCTGGAAAGTTCATTTATTTGTGCATGTTGAGTTTGTGGAATCCACTCTCATAGTTGATCTCCAACATCGTCAAATATCAGCCATCGAAACATGTGGGGTGGACAATATTTCGCAAATCCGAATACTTAATTTATTCATGCATGTTGAGGTTTTGAAATCCACTTCCGTCATTGATCCAACTCCCTCAATCCATCTAACGGAAGCCTCAACCCGCGAGTTAACAATTCTGCCTTTACCAAAAAAAACGTAATTTTGAGCATCTTTCCTTGGTGAAATTGTCTACAGCCTTTGATCTTCCCCTTCGTCCATCTCAACCATCCTTTCCTTAATCTTCCCTTCACTGGCCTGAACTTTTACAGGGAAAAAGCGTAGATGCAAGTGAAACAAATCTCATTCCAAAACTATAAGTATTATCCATGAACTTCATGAAGTCGAGGATGGTTCAACCCAGAACAAAGCTCAAGCCTCCCCATAGGGAACAAATCTCTTGGGTGTTTAAATCAATGGAAACATACCGTATGCAAGTAACTCTTTACATAACGTTATGACACCATTAGGTAACCCAAAATCATCAAAACAATTCATAGTCATTCACACATAGCAGGATTATCCTTTTCCAGGAACTGGTTGACCTATGAGTTCCAGTGGATTGAAAACAAAGTAGGTGCATTCCATACCATTAATAATCTATAGAACCAATGCAATCCTAATCATATGAGCCCCTTACCAATCATCAACCATACTTTTCATCAACAAAACTAAGGGCATTCTTATCATTTCAACAACATTGAAGCATACAATCATATCTCTACAGACACGCCCTAATCTCATCAATCAAAGGAAAACATGAAATATGTTGGTGCCTCTTTACAGAAACTATTACACCATTTTTGTTTCCATTTTTCCTCAATACAAGGAACAATCATTTAAAACAGAGTGTGTGAATAATAGTTCGTAAGAATCATTTCCTTTAGTGAAATTGAAACCACTAATTATCATTTCCTTGACATTCAAACACAAATATACACAGAACAAAATACCCTGAGTTCAAAAGAATGGCAGGAGCAAAACCTCAGTAATGAGACTGGTTTGTAAAAGAGCCGCAATGAAAAGGGAACAACCATGTTCCACCCAACCGTAGATTAGGCACAAATCACTCCGTCCTCAATCACCCCCGATCTAAACTATGCATGCCAAGAGTGGTGACATTTAAACTCAGTCCAGTTCTTCAGTGAGAAATCAATTGCCTAACACAGAGTGCACACCCAGCAAGTATTCTATGTTCCAGCATACTCAGCGGTGTCTCGCCTCCTACCATATGCTTCCTTATTTATAGTTTTGTTTTGCATAGGTCTTTTGCATCTAACGGCCAATTCCTCCAAGAATTTTCGTTGCCATTACATCCTTGATTCCCCAAGGTGGGTCTAGCGCCATACTGGAATTCCCACGCCTGGTGTAACCTCCCTAAGATTGACTCTTCACGTCCCCCACTCTCGCATGCATTATTTCCTCATTCAACATGGTTGTCCCTATCATTCAGATTTTTATTACAAGCATAATGTTTCAGTTACATTTGTCCTCCAAGGATTGATTAGCATATTCCAGGTCCACCAATCACATTCAAAAGGAAGGATAGAAGAATTTTGAACTGGAGTTGAAATGGAAAGTTAAATAAAGGCATAACGATGTTAGGATAGCGTTTTGATAAAACTATATATACTCGTATCCTTATAATTCAACTATAACATATGAAAAATAAAATGAGGCATTAGAAATATAAACAAGAAAATTATACCTAAAATGTAGGATGTTATAGTTAAAAGTTTCGAGTTGCCTCAAAATCAAAATGATTCCAAAATTGAAAACAAACCAATAATTGAGTGCCAAAACTGTGGTTATGATTGAAAAATATTTGCTTTAGGCACTTAAATACTTGTTGTAGATAACCAGATTTCTCCTTACCGTTTTTCATACCAAACAGACGATTAATGACATATCGTTGTCCAAATCAGAGATTTGGACATTGATCATTTTTAGAATAAGAGTAAATTTAACATTCCTTTTTTCCTTGAATTAAAGGTAGATCCGATAACATGAATGGTCAATCTATACATAATCAAATCTAGCTTCTGTAAAAGATGAATGTAGGCATAGACGAATGATATTTGCAAAATAGAATTTGAATTTTATCAAATTCAACAATTATTAATTGATCCAGAGTCATTGTTTGTTTACCTATGTATTCTCTCAAATGTATCAATACTAAATCCGGCACCTTTTCCAGTACTTCATCCGGTACTCCTTCTGGTACCTCTGCTTTTGAGATGTCGAAATATACCCATATTTTCATAAGATTGTTGATATTGCCATTAGTAAGGTGTTGAGGATAAAGTACAGAAATCCAATTTGTCATGTCCTGGTCACGAACATAAAGGTAATTGATCAACAAACTAAAATCACAATAAAACAGACTTTAAAGCAAATCCAATACTTATCAATGCAATTAAAATGCAGATTTATTTCCTTTCTTTACACAGAAAATATATTATGCTTGAACAAGAGTCTCAAGAGTCTCACTTACTGAAAGTCATAAAAATACCAGTCAAAATGGTTCAGCTTTACACAAGAATGTGCAAGTGATAAAGATAAGGGTCCCTGTCAAGTTCATTGAATCATTAATGATCTGGACACATTGGAGGAAAAATCCTCCTATATAGTAAGGATTCAAAAGCAGAGAGTCAAATTACCTTAAAGAGATTATCCATTGGTTGTTAGATAAATATTATTAAATTTAATTTTATCCTAACACATCTTTTATCTCTTACAAGAGTACCTCGTTCATACAAGCAAGTATAAATTAAACGTGATAATGGATACTAAAGTCAGAACCCGCTACCAGCGAGTCTGTTCAGAACTCCGGTGGGGTAACTGTAATACCCATGAAATTTCTTCCACAGGCAAAATGCCCCATTGCCAACGAGCCTATTCAGTACCCTGATGGGTTTTCCTGGTCATACCACAGGCCGATACCTGCTGCCAGCAGACCTGTTCAGCATCCCAGTGGGTTAACCTCTTCCATCCTTTTTCTTTCAGAGGCTCTTGTCCCAAATTCACCTTAAAGATAAAATTTATAAACTGCTTACACAGAAGTGAAATGGGGGAGTTGCTCTAAAAACCTTGTTAGGAGCGAAATGGTATTGGGTTGGAAGATTTTTTCTAGAACAATGCTTGTAAAGGTTTGATTGCATGAACGATTAACTCTCATAATGATGCTAATTCAATGGAAAGGCTATAGTCATATGTATTAGGGTGCCAACAGATAATAACCAAAAGATTCTTTTAATCTCAACAATCGTCTTCCTATGAGTTTATTGTGGTGTCTTCAGAAAAATAATTCAAATCCCTTATCAGTTACTACTTGTAAAAGTACTTGCTCAGTCAAGTGTAAAACCAAATCAAAGCATTCTAGTATACTTATGGTTTCATAAGTTAAACATCTTGAGGCAACACTAGCTGGTACAAAATCTGTATAAACAAGGGAATACAAATATGAAAACAACAAGTCTCTAGATATATGATAAGATGTATTTTTTTACAAAAAAAAATCAACAACCCGATACAACTAATAAGTATATTTTAAATATCTTTCAAAAATCTGATTATAATGGAAAAGTTTCAGCATTTTCATAAAGTGTTAAAAGAAATAGCATAACTTCCCCTTTTTTAAGTGTTCTGGATTGTTCCTGGAAAATAGAAATTACCAACTCCAAATCAGATTGGTGGGTCAAACCATGAATGAATTCATGTTTGGACATAGGTTTATGATATATCTTCAGCCTGTTCATAATCAATTGTTTTCATTATTAAAACAGACACAATTTCATATTACACCGTGATATTTTCCTTTTTATAGATCATGAGCTGTTGTGATAATAAATCTTCTGAAAGTCTAGATTGGAGAGAAGGTATGAATTTTGTTTAAAGATCTTAGTCGTTTTATTGCAAAAAGAAAAATAATGAAGTTGCATTAATTTCTAAACTAAACATGCAACTTTTTATTTATATAGAAATTTTCCTATTCTACCTAAGAAAGAAAACATTTCTAATCAAGTATGTGAACTCTTCCAATGTAACCAAGTGTGAAGCAAGCTAAAAATATATACCTTTAATCACATATGAAAAAGTTGTTGAAGTGATTACCTGGGTATGGAGAACTAACGGACTTACTTGCTTCTGTAACAAAAGTTGTTGAAGGAGGAAATGGTGTTGTGATCTGGCTACCTCTTGGAACCAGCTTTCAATTAGTCCTGGTACTCTCCTTCATTCATCGTGTTAAATATAGAAGGAAGGATAGAATAATTTTGAACTGGAGTTGAAATGGAAAGTTAAATAAAGGCATACCGATGTTAGTATAGCATTTTGATAAAACTCTATATACTCGTATCCTTATAATTCAACTATAACATATGAAAAATAAAACGAGGCATTAGAAATATAAACAAGAAAATTATACCCAAAATGTAGGATGTTATAGTTAAAAGATTCAAGTTGCCTCAAAATCAAAATGATTCCAAAATTGAAAACAAACAAATAATTGAGTCCCAAAACCGTGGTTATGATTAAAAAATATTTGCTTTAGGCACCTAAATACTTGTAGTCGATAACCAGATTTCTCATTAACGCTTTTCATACCAAAATGAGAATTAATGGCAGATCATTGTCCAAATCAAAGATTTGGACATTGATCATTTTTAGAATAAGAGTAAATTTAAGTTTCCTTTTTTTTCTTGATATAAATGTACATCTGATAACATGAATGGTCAATCTATACATAATCAAATCTAGTTTCTGTAAAAGATGAATGTAGGCATGGACGAAAGATATTTGCAAAATTGACTTTGAATTTTATCAAATTCAACAATTATTAATTGATCGAGAGTCATTTTTTTTACCGATGTATTCTCTCAAATGTATAAATACTCAATCCGACACCTTTTCCGGTACTTCATTCAGTACTCCTTCTGGTACCTCTGTCGCTGAGATGCTGAAATATACCCATATTTTCAAAAGATTGTTGATGTTGCCATTAGTAAGGTGTTGAGTATAAAGTACAGAGATCCAATTTGTCATGTCCTGGTAATGAACATAAAGGTAATTGATCAACAAACTAAAATCACAATAAAACAGACTTTAAAACAAATCCAATACTTATCAATGCAATTAAAATGCAAATTTATTTCCTTTCTTTATACAGAAAATATATTATGCTTGAACAAGAGTCTCACTTACTGAAAGTCATAAAAATACCATTCAAAATGGTTCAGCTTTAACACAAGAATGTGCAAGTGATAAAGATAAGGTTCCCTGTCAAGTTCATTGAATCATTAATCATCTGGACACACTGGAGGAAAAATCCTCCTATATAGTAAGGATTCGAAGCAAAGAGTCAAATAACCTTAAGGAGACTATCCATTGGTTGTTAGATAAATATTATTAAATTTAATTTTATCCTAACACATATTTTAGCTCTTACAAGAGTACCTCGTTCATACAAGCAAGTATAAATTAAACATGATAATGGATACTAAAGTCAAAACCCGCTACCAGCGAGCCTGTTCAGAACTCCTGTGGGGTAACTGTAATACCCATGAAATTTCTTCCCCATGCAAAATGCCCCATTGCCAACAGGCATGTTCAGTACCCTGATGGGTTTTCCTGGTCATCCCACAGGCCAGTACCCGCTGCCAGCAAACCTGTTCAGCATCCTAGTGGGTTAACGTCTTACATCCTTTTTTCTTTCAGAGGCTCTTGTCCCAAATTCACTTTAAAGATAAAATTTATAAATTGCTTACGCAGAAGTGAAATGGTGGAGTTTCCCTAAAAACCTTCTTAGGAGCGGAATGGTATTGGGTTGGAAGATTTTTTCTAGAACAATGCTTGTAAAGGCTTGATTGCATGAACGATTAACAATCGTAATGATGCTAATTCAATGGAAAGGCTATAGTCATATGTATTAGGGTGCCAACGGATAATAACCAGAAGATTCTTTTAATCTCAACAATCATCTTCCTATGAGTTTATTATGGTGTCTTCAGAAACCTAATTCAAATCCCTTATCTATTACTACTTTTAAAAGTACTTGCTTAGTCAAGTGTAAAACCAAATCAAAGCATTCTAGTATACTTATGGTTTCATAAGTTAAACATCTTGAAGATAGACTAGCTGGTACAAAATCTGTATAAACAAGGGAATACAAATATGTAAACAATAAGTCTCCAAATATATGATAAAATGTATTTTTTTTACAATAGAAAATCAACAACCTAATACAACTAATAAGTAGATTTCAAATATCTTTAAAAAATCTGATTATAATGGAAAAGTTTCAGCATTTTCATAAATTATTAAAAGAAATAGCATAACTTCCCCTTTTTTAAGTGTTCTGGGTTGTTCTAGGAAAATAGAAAATACCAACTCCAAATCAGATTGGTGGGTCAAACCATGAATGAATTCTTGTTTGGACATAGGTTTATGATATATCTTCAGCCTATTCATAATCAATTGTTTTCATTATTAAAACAGTCACAATTTCATATTACCCTGTGATATTTTCCTTTTTATAGATTATGAGCTGTTGTGATAATAAATCTCCTGAAAGTCTGGATTGCGGAGAAGGTATGAGTTTTGTTTAAAGATCTTAGTCGTTTTATTGCAAAAAGAAAAACAACGAAGTTGCATTAATTTCTAAACTAAACATGCAACTTTTTATTTATATACAAATTTTCCTATTCGACCTAAGAAGAAAGAAAACATTTCTAATCAAGTATATGAACACTTCCAATGTAACCAAGTGCGAAGCAAGCTAAAAAATATACCTTTATCCACGTATGAAAAAGTTGTTGAAGTGATTACCTGAGTATGGAGAACTAGCCGATTTACTTGCTTCTGTAAAAAAATTTGTTGAAGGAGGGAATGGTGTTGTGGTCTAGTTACCTCTTGGAACCAACTTTCAATGTAGTCCTGGTACTCTCCTTCATTCATCATGTCATGTAGATCCCCTTCTTCTTATTGATTGATTTCAAAAGTACATAGAGGATCTGCTGAGAACTTCTCAATTTCAGGCTTCTCTCCTTCGGATGTAGTCCCCAATGTGTCAGCATATTTCGAAGTCTTACAAAGAAAATCCTTTTGTAGCTCTTGGGGATTTGGTTCATCGGTCATGTCAAGAGAGGTTTATAAACTCTTAACTACTGTTAGGATGTGTTCAATCTAATAAGAAGAATTCCCAACCACTGGTAGGATTTGAGAAAGTTGTCCCAAATTGATGGTCACCTCTTAATCCATTTTGTCGGTTGTTTAGTTCCTGTCTCGCATAAGGATTAGTGTCTGGGGTTCCTACTGCACCCAATTTTTTTTCTAAATGATTCCAATCAAAATTTCCTACCACTAAAAACATATTTCCATAAATCAAACACACCGTTCTTGTATGAAATAAAACACTGTTGTGTGAAATTAAATTACGGAAAGTAAACACACCCAAACTTGCAGAAATAACACTTGCATACAATTAAATTCTAGGAAAGTTAACTACCTAAACTTGCAGAAAGAAAAACACACTTTTGCAGAAAAATAAATCAAACATGTGAAAAAGAAAACACACTTGTGAGAAAGGAACAACAAGGATTTGGGGCAACCCACTAAAGTGGATGCGTCAGGCTGTTACCCCACGGAAATCCCGTAGTGAAATCGTCTTTGCGTCTTATTGTTTTCCCCTCCCCCTTGTTGTGCATTGTAAAAACAACTTCTCTACCCCTATCTACCTACACTTCACCCCTTTAGCACCTCCCCAACAACGACGCCAAAAAAGTTCAACAAAATATATAACTAATTAATTATCCTTCAATTCAATTATCAACCGGGGAGTAGTAGACTTAGAGGTGCTGACACTATATCTGCAGGGTCAAAGTGATCTAGCTTAACCTAATCTCGGAAAACACACAAAACAATTGCAACTAGCCCAATCCTCTTGGGAGGAATCCTATCATAAGGTGACCATATCTACCGAGTTAGGTCATGAATCTCTCCATTGGTGATCCGTTGGTGATTGAAACTACTAGGAAACCAAACCTATCAAATCTTTGAAATAACTAATGTTCGTAAAAATGGCTATTTAAAATAAAATTGTGTGCAACCAATTCTGTTGGATCCTATTCTGAAATTTCAAAATTCTATGAATAAAAACAGATGAAAGCTTCTACCTACTTCAAAACTAGATAAACATAATTTTGATGCAAATAACTATTATCTTAAAATAAAAGCAACCAAGCTCTGAAAGAAAATGAATAAGCTTCTCTATGATTTGGTACTTGGATGAAAAACACTTTTAGAATAAGGTTGAGTTATTAATACAGTAAATTGTGAAAAGTATGTATATATCTAAGTGAGTTTTTTTTCCCAACCTCTCCGAATATTCCTTTCAAACCAGAGATCCACGGGTTACAAAAAAAAATTGCTATTGTGATATTTAACCTTTGGGATCTATTTTTAGATATTATGCTTACTCATGAAATAAAGGAAAATACTAAGCTTGCTTATTCAAAGATAGATCTGCACACATAAAGATTCTAAAGGTCTAAATGCTTTCATAAAAATCTGTATAATTTTCAGAATGAGGGTTTGTATTATGTTTCTCTTTATTGGGTTAAGTTCGTCACATCCAGAGAACAAATAATTGAAGCAATAGATTTCATTATCAATTTCCAGCATATAGTAAAGACTGAGTAGTGTGCAAGATACTCTTATGTAAATGCAAGCTATTTCTGTGCAAAAAGATGGTTTAGCCCTTTACCCTAATCAAATCTTCCTACAATTTTCTATAAAGCTTTAAAAACCTATCTAACTTTGAAATCTATCGTCTATGATTACCTTAAGTTAAATCTTAATGTAATAAATCAGAAATTGAAAGTAACTCCAAGCTTATGTAGTTCGAAGAATACACGTTCTTTACATAAGTTTTCTTTAAAAAAATCTATATAGATATTTCCTAATAATGAAATATGAAACAGAAGTAAAGCTGCAAATAACTGAGATAAACAATTAACAAAACTACTCTGTAAATCGTAAACCATATGTAAATGATGAATTTACAAGATTTGTGCAATATATATACATATATATTCACATATACCAACCTGAAACTAGATATACAGAGATGCAAGAAAAGAGAGCTATCAACATGAAGAGATACACAAACAGGATTTGAAGGTGGCCCCCCTCGAAACTCTATTAAACTAGAACTGAAGAGCTCAAATGAACATGTAGAAACAATTTATATTACCTTGAATGAAAGTTTACAGCATCTCTGTATCTATTTTTCTCTATATCCTTCCCTAAGCCTGAAGAGGCCATTTTATACATAGATTCAATGGAGGAACATATAATATCAATCCCCCAACTCAGAAATTCGTTCAACAAATTATGGATTTTACAAAACCGGTTGTAGCCCTAATTCTGGAAAGATTATGTCCTATTCGGCCACATTTTTCTCCATATCGGTTGAGAAATTCCACAAACTCTCTGCGATTAAGAGTAAATGATCATATTTCTCAAGTGGGTTTTGAATGGTTTCACCATATTCCTCACGGAATGCTCAGAAATAAATCTTGAATATTGCTTCCTGGAGAGATGATGGAAATCACCACTGCCGAATTGGTTGAGATTGTGGCCACAACTTCTAGAGCAATTTGAGCCCAATCTAGTAACTCATAACCTTCATGAGACAACAAAACAAAAACTCATAAATGCACTTCAATCAAATCTTCCACCGTTTGAGTCGTTGTCCCTCTGTTCTACCGGTACCATATTGGTTACCGGATTGATTGCAGGACTCGGTACTGGATTAGTGACAAAAATATGCAAAGTAATAAAAAAAGCTAAACCCCAGAAAAATCATTAGTAGATATGGTATTTTAAAATTATATTTAAAATGAACAAATAAAATTAAATGATGACAAGATTATACCTTGTTATGAATCTTCATTGAACATCCTTTAAAATCATGCAGAGGAGGTCTAAGTGAAAATACATAAGAGAAAATGCATGTAAAATACTTAAATTTCGGATTAAATTTGTAGATAAGACATGACAAAATGGAGGGACATCATCTCCCCCTCACCAAAGATCTTGCATGTCCCAATGCAAGGAATCAAAAATGAAAAACTAATAACATCACCCACTCAAATTCCCAAGGCATTAACCAACACCTGCATCTGTGGAAAAGAAGGAACAAGTTTTGGTTGGGCGCTCTTGAGTTCTTCTAACTGCTGCTCTTTCTTCTTCAACTGTTGTTGGATCCGATCATGTCATCAACTAATTTCTGCAAGGAATTAACCTTAGTTTTGAGAACTCCATTCTCCTTCTTAAGATGTCGAGTAAGGAGATCATATTCCAGAACTTCTCCAGTTAACTGTAAATTCCTCTTCTGAAAGTAATCATTCGCTAACGGCTCAGAAGGAAGGATAGAAGAATTTTGAACTGGAGTTGAAATTGAAAGTTAAATAAAGGCATACCAATGTTAGGATAGTGTTTTGATAAAACTCTATATACGTGTATCCTTATAATTCAACTATAACATATGAAAAATAAAATGAGGCATTAGAAATATAAACAAGAAAATTATACCCAAAATGTAGGATGTTATAGTTAAAAGATTCGAGTTGCATCAAAATCAAAATGATTCCAAAATTGAAAACAAACCAATAATTGAGTGCCAAAACCGTGGTTATGATTGAAAAATATTTGCTTTACGTACTCAAATACTTGTTGTAGATAACCAGATTTCTCCTTAACGCTTTTCATACCAAATTGAGAATCAATGACAGATCATTGTCCAAATTAGAGTTTTGGACATTGATCATTTTTAGAATAAGAGTAAATTTAACTTTCCTTTTTTCCTTGATAGAAATGTAGATCTCATAACATGAATGGTCAATCTATACATAATCAAATCTAGCTTCTATAAAAGATGAATGTAGACATGGACGAATTATATTTGCAAAATAGACTTTGAATTTTATCAAATTCAACAATTATTAATTGATCCAGAGTCATTTTTTTTACCTATGTATTCTCTCAAATGTATCAATACTCAATCCGACACCTTTTCCAGTACTCCATCCAGTACTCCTTCGGGTACCTCTGCTGCTGAGATGCTGAAATACCCAGATTTTCAGAAGATTGTTGATATTACCATTAGTAAGGTGCCGAGGATAAAGTACATAGATCCAATTTGTCATGTCCTAGTCACGAAAAGAAAGGTAATTGATCAACAAACTAAAATCACAATAAAACAGACTTTAAAAGAAATCCAATACTTATCAATGCAATTAAAATGTAGATTTATTTCCTTTCTTTATATAGAAAATATATTCTGCTTGAACAAGAGTCTCAAGAGTCTCACTTACTGAAAGTCATAAAAATACCAGTCAAAATGGTTCAGCTTTACAAAAGAATGTGCAAGTGATAAAGATAAGGTTCCTTGTCAAGTTCATTGAATCATTAATCATCTGGACACAGTGGAGGAAAAATCCTCCTATATAGTAAGGATTCGAAAGCAGAGAGTCAAATTGCCTTAAGGATATTATCCATTGGTTGTTAAATAAATATTATTAAATTTAATTTTATCCTAACACATCTTTTAGCTCTTATAAGAGTCCCTCATCAATACAAGCAAGTATAAATTAAACATGATAATGGATACTAAAGTCAGGACCCACTGCCAGCGAGCCTGTTCAGAACTCCGGTGGGGTAACTGTAATACTCAAGAAATTTCTTCCTCAGGAAGAATGCCCCATTGCCAACAGGCATGTTCAATACCTTGATGGGTTTTCCTGGTCATTCCACAAGCTGGTACCCGCTGCCAGCAGACCTGTTCAGCATCCCAGTGGGTTAACCTCTTACATCCTTTTTCTTTCAGAGGCTCTTGTCCCAAATTCACCTTAAAGATAAAATTTATAAATTGCTTCCGCATAAGTGAAATGGGAGAGGTCCTCTAAAACCCTTCTTAGGAGCGGAATGGTATTGGGTTGGAAGATTTTTTCTAGAACAATGCTTCTAAAGGTTTGATTGCATGAATGATTAACTCTCGTAATGATGCTAATTCAGTGGAAAGGCTATAGTCATATGTATTAGGGTGCCAATGGATAATAACCAAAAGATTCTTTTTATCTCAACAATCATCTTCCTATGAGTTATTGTAGTGTCTTCAGAAAAATAAATCAAATCCATTATCAGTTACTACTTGTAAAAGTACTTGCTCAGTCAAGTGTAAAACCAAATCAAAGGATTCTAGTATACTTATGGTTTTATAAGTTAAACATACTGAGGCAAGACTAGTAGGTACAAAATCTGTATAAACAAGGGAATGCAAATATGAAAACAACAAGTCTCTAGATATATGATAAAATGTAATTTTTTTTACAACAGAAAATCAGCAACCCGATAAAACTAATAAGTATATTTTAAATATCTTTCAAAAATCTGATTATAAAGGAAAAGTTTCAGCATTTTCATAAAGTATTAAAAGAAATAGCATAACTTCCCTTTTTTAAGTGTTTTGGGTTGTTCCTCGAAAATAGAAAAACCAACTCCAAATCATATTGGTGGGTCAAACCATGAATGAATTCTTGTTTGAACATAGGTTTATGATATATCTTGAGCCTGATCATAATCAATTGTTTTCATTATTAAGACAGTCACAATTTCATATTACCCCGTGATATTTTTTCCTTTTTATAGATTATGAGCTATTGTGATAATAAATCTCATGAAAGTCTGGATTGGAGAGAAGGTATGAGTTTTGTTTAAAGATCTTAGTCATTTTATTGCAAAAAGAAAAATAAAGAAGTTGCATTAATTTGTAAACTAAACATGAACCTTTTTAGTTATATACAAATTTTCCTATTCTACCTAAGAAGAAATATAACATTTCTAATCAAGTATATGAACTCTTCCAATGTAACCAAGTGTGAAAACCAAGAATATGAAGCGCGACGGCTCCTCCGCGGCTAGGGCCAAACCCTAGCCGCCTTGCGTCCTCCAGGCTGCGTCCCTGCGGCTCCTTCTCTCTGCGAGCGCCCACTGATGTTGCCTCCATCGCGTCCAGCAGTGCTGCGCTTAGGAGCTGCGATTTTTTGCTACGTTTTCTGCATTTCTCTTCCGCGTTTTTATTCTTTGCTGCTATTTTTGCCATGCATTCCTCCGGTGGTCGGGCCATGGATCCGGTGGAGGCTTTCAAAGTTCTTGTTAGATCTGCAGGCCCTAGGGCAAAGGCCTCACCTTCTGCCAAGTTTGTTAAAAAGATGGATGAGATCCCTTCTATGGAGCTCTCCCCTTCTGATCTGTGCCGCATGGCCCTTATGCTCTCAGAAAAAGCCCTCATTGGCAAGTTCACTGGTCTGTGGCCCAACCCCAAAGCAGTGGATCAATGGATAGCAGAACGTTGGAGCTCCCTGGCGCCCTCCCATATCTCTCTATGTGTTGCAGGAAGAGGGTATTTTGTGTTTATCTTTGAGAACAAAGAAGAGCGGGATCTAATCTTCAGATCTGGACCATACTTTATGGGATCGAGGGGGCTGTTCTTAGCTCCTTGGTCTCTGGATTTCAATCCTGAAGCAGAGATCACGGCTGCCCCGGTATGGGTCCGGCTCCCCCATCTTCCTCTTCATCTTTGGGGGAAAAGCTCCCTTGCCGATATAGGAAACAAGCTCGGCCGTTTCCTGGATAGCGCGAAACCTAAAGGGGATCAGTACACCTGTGCGCGCATCTGTGTTGAGGTCAATCTCGAGAAAGGGCTCCCTGAAGCCCTTAATCTCACCCTGGGCGAATGGAGTCACATCCAAGAGCTGGACTATGAGCATATTCCCTTCAAGTGCCTCCGGTGCCATGTTTACGGTCATTTCGCGAAAAGCTGCCCCAAAGCCCCGGTGACGGTGGCTCCTCCCCGGGCTAATGGGGCAGACTTCCAGCCAGTTGCCAATAGGCGAAGGGATCCCCGGAAAAAGGACTCCAAATCAGAAGTGCCCTCCGCAGAAGAATCTACCCCAGCTAATAAAAACAGATTTGAAGCCCTTCAAGAACTTGATGACCAGGAACCAGAAGCAGCAGTAGCGGCAGAAGAGACGTTGGAGCCAAGTTCAGGCCAGGAAAAGGAAGCACCAGCAGCAGAAGGGGTTTCAAAAGTGCGTATCCCCCCTGGTACCGCGGAAGACCCCACGCCGGAATCCCTTGGCTCGAAGAAAGATCCCATCGATTTGGGCGGCGAGACCTCAGCCCAGGTAGGGCTGGCTTCCTTGGTCCCATCCTTAGAGGAAACCTCCGACTCTGAAGATTTTTCCACTCCTTCTCCTCCCCTCACCAGAGGACGCAAGACGAACAAAGAACGCAGAGAAAAGGAAGCAACCTCAAACATCAGTGCAGGCTCTCAGAAGAAACTGGATCCTTTCATTAAAGGACACTCCTCTCTGCCAGTTTAATGCTATGCTTCTGTATTTTTCTCTGCTCACAATTTGTGAGAGTCTACTCTTGTAAGCAGTACTTTTCTCGAAATAATTACAGGAACATTTGGGATTCATTTCTCAAAGATCTTTTAAGAAGGCTAACTGTCTTATTTGAGGCAATCAGCCTTCTTTTTTAGAATTTCTCCTTGTAAGCTTGGCTGGGCTACAGCCTTTTTAAAATTTATAAAAAAAATTCTGTTTCTGTTAAAAAAAAATGTAACCAAGTGTGAAGCAAGCTAAAAGCTATACCTTTATCCACATATGAAAAAGTTGTTGAAGTGATTACCTGGGTATAGAGAACCAACCAACTTACTTGCTTCTGTAACAAAAGTTGTTGAAGGAGGGAATGGTGTTGTGGTCTGGTTACCTCTTGGAACCAGCTTTCAATGTAGTCCTGGTACTCTCCTTTATTCATCATGTCATGTAGATCCCCTTCTTCTTATTGATTGATTTCAAAAGTACATAGAGGATCTGTTGAGAACTTTTCAATTCAGGCTTCTCTCCTTCAGATCCAGTCCCCAATGTGTTAGCATCTTCTGAAGTCTTACAAAGAAAATCCTTTTGTAGCTCTTGGGGATTTGGTTCATCAGTCATGTCAAGAGAGATTAATGATAAACTCTTAGCTGTTGTCAGGATGTGTTCAACTTCATAAGAAGAATTTCCAACCGTTGCTAGGATTTGAGAAAGTTGTCCCAAGTTGATGGTCACCTGAAACCATTTTGTCAGTTGTTTTGTTCCTGTCTTGCACAAGGATTAGTGGTAGGGGTTCTTACTGCACCCCATTTTTTTTAAATGATTCCAATCAAAACTACCTACCGCTAAAAACATATTTGCATAAATCAAACACACCGTTCTTGTATGAAATAAAACATTGTTGCATGAAATTAAATTACGGAAAGTAAACACACCCAAACTTGCAGAAATAACACTTGCATAAAATTAAATTGTAGGAAAGTAAAATTCCTAAACTTGCATAAAGAAAAATACACTTTTGCAGAAAAATAAATCAAACGTGTGAAAAAAGAAAATACACTTGCAAGAAAGGAACAACAAGGATTTGGACCAACCCACTAAAGTGGATGTGTCACGCTGTTACCCCACGGAAATCCCGTAGTGAATTTGTCTTTGTGTCTTATCGTTTTCCCCTCCCCCTTGTTGTGCAATGTAAAAACAAATTATCTACCCCTGTCTACCTAGACTTCACCCCTTTAGCACCTCCCCGGCAACAGCGCAAAAAATGTTCGACAAAATATATAACTAATTAATTCTCCTTCACTTCAATTATCGACTGGGGAGTCGTAGACTTAGAGGTGTTGACACTGTATGTGCATAGTCAAAGTGATCTAGCTTAACCTAATACTGGAAAACACACAAAACAATTTCAACTAGCCCAGATGTC
This sequence comes from Pseudotsuga menziesii, assembly GCA_001517045.1. NCBI lineage: Eukaryota > Viridiplantae > Streptophyta > Pinopsida > Pinales > Pinaceae > Pseudotsuga > Pseudotsuga menziesii. The sequence goes on from LPNX010299463.1 coordinate 244,217, forward strand.
TTGGGAGGAATCCTATCATAAGGTGACCATATCTACCAAGTTAGGTCATGAATCTCTCCATTGGTGATCCGTTGGTGATTGAAACTACTAGGAAACCAAACCTATCAAATCTTTGAAACAACTAATGTTGATAAAAATGGCTATTTAAAATAAAATTGTGTGCAACCATTTCCATTGGATCCTATTCTGAAATTTCAAAATTCTATGAATAAAAATAGATGAAAGCTTCTACCTACTTCAAAACTAGATAAACATAATTTTGATGCAAATGACTACTATCTTAAAATAAAAGCAACCAAGCTCTCAAAGAAAATGAATAAGCTTATTTATGATCTGGTACTTGGTTGAAAAACACTTTTAGAATAAGGCTGAGTTATTAATACAGTAAATTGTGAAAAGTATGTATATATCTAAGTGAGCTTTTTTTCCCAACCTCTTTGAATATTCCTTTCAAACCAGAGATCCACGGGTTACAAAAAAAATTGCTATTGTGATATTTAACCTTTGGGATCTATTTTCAGATATTATGCTTACTCATGAAATAAAGGAAAATTCTAAGCCTTCTTATTCAAAGATAGATCTGAACACATAAAGATTCTAAAGGTCTAAATGCTTTCATAAAAATCTGTATCATTTTCAGAATGAGGGTTTGTATTATGTTTCTCTTTGCTCGGTTAAGTTCGTCACATCCAGAGAACAAATAATTGAAGTAATAAATTTCATTATCAATTTCCAGCATGTAGTAAAGACTGAGTAGTGTGCAAGATACTCTTATGTAAATGCAAGCTATTTCTATGCAAAAAGATGGTTTAACCCTTTACCCTAATCAAATCTTCCTACAATTTTCTATAAAGCTTTAAAAACCTATATAACTTCGAAATCTACTGTCTATGATTACCTTAAGCTAAATCTTACTGTAATAAATTAGAAATTGAAAGTAACTCCAATTTTATGTAGTTATAAGAATACACATTCTTTACAGAAGTTTTCTTCAAAAAAATTCTATATAGATATTTCCTAATAATGAAATATGAAACAGAAGTAAATGTGCAAATAATTGAGATAAAAAATTAACAAAACTACTCCGTAAATCGTAAACCATATGTAAATGAAGAATTTACAAGATCTATGCAATAGATATACATATATACATATATATTCACATATACTAACCTGAAACTGGATATACAGAAATGCAAGAAAAGAGGCCTATCAACAGGAAGAGATACACAACTAGGATTCGAAGGTGGGGCCCCCTCCAAACTCTGTTAAACTAGAACTGAAGAGCTCAAATGAACATGCAAAAACAATTTATATTACCTTGAATCAAAGTTTACAACATCTCTGTATCACTACTACATTTCGATCCAAAATCCGACGGTTACTTCCGACGGCGCGTGGATTTCTCTTTTTAAACCTACCAAAAATCATAAAGTTAAATTTTTTTTTTGTAAATGTAACCACCAGCGTCGCTTAAGCGACGGATATTCTCATAACCGTCGGTTAAGCGACGGATATTCTCATAACCGTCGGTTAAGCGACGGATATTCCCATAACCGTCGCATATCCGACGCTTAGGCTAAATACTTTACATCAAAGCACAATACTTTATATCAAAGCATAGCATTTTTTTCTTTAAAGAAAAGCTCTGATTTTAACTAACCGTTGCATATCTGACGCTTAGGTTAAAACTCAAAATACTTTACATCAAAGCATAATACTTTATATCAAAGCATAGCGTTTTTTTTCTTTAAAGAAAAGCTCTGATTTTAACACACAACAAGCCGTTATAACTATTTCTCAGAGCTTTTGTTTACATGACCACGTGCTGCGTTACCTGTTGGTTGGGTAATTATGCCCTCTCCCTCTTGTAATATATTGTAATATAATAAATATAAAAGTATGAAGCCCTATACTTCGACATGATTTAGATTGAAGAGGGGCTTTGCAGCACATCGCGGGTCAGAGCTCTGCCTATTCTTCTTCTTTCTTGCTGAGGAGGGTGCAGACAGACACCTCTCGTGGGTTTTTTCTCACCATTAGGTCTCAGGAAGAGGAAGGAGAGCAATATCAGATTGGTTGGTTTTTCAAGTCCTTCAGAGAGATGGCAGGGGAGAAGCCCAAGACAGGCAACGTGTGGAATACAGTGAAGCCATTTGTCAATGGAGGAGCCTCTGGTATGCTCGCGACGTGTGTCATTCAGCCCATGGACATGATCAAGGTGTTTGCTTTATGTCTTCCTGTTATGCTCAGGTTTTTGGTATTTTTTTTTCTCGCTTATTTTCAAATCCATTGGGGGAGGAGATCGAACCTTCACCCCAAGCTTCACTTTTGTATTTTTGGAAGTTCTCAGATCCAGCTCAATATAATATGGATACATAATTTTATGCGCGTCCATTGAAAAAAATGATCTTCTTGTTTTGTATTATTACATCCTCAGGCTTGTTTAAGGCCCAAATAACTGAAATGGGACATAATCTGATAAATCACTAAGTTGCAACGTCATTTTGTTTTGCGATATAAAGGCTGGCCCGAGTTGGGCCAATTCTTGCAGGTGCGCATTCAGTTGGGTCAAGGTTCGGGCTATGACGTGGAAAAGAACATGCTCAGGGATGAGGGTTTTGGTGCTTTTTACAAGGTTAGTTTCCATTTGTTAGGATAGTCAATGACATTTTCTTACTGCTCTTATTGGTGTGGTCCCTGGCCCCCAGGTTGATGTGATAGCATTTTTCCTAATGGACTCTAATGGACTCTAATATCTCCTAATGGACTCTAATATCTCTT
>LPNX010299463.1:255090-343340 GCA_001517045.1 Pseudotsuga menziesii
TAATTTCAAAAGCCTGCACTTTGAAACTGGTCTATACCCAATTTGTAAGTATTTTTTTTTTTTTTAAATCCACTTCCGTCGCTTAAGCGACTGTTCTACATGTCGCTTTTTCGACGATTAATCTCCATTTCCATCGCTTATGCGACGGTTCTATATGTCGCTTTTCTGACGATTAATCTCCATTTCCGTCTCTTAAGCGACGGTTCTACAAGATCCTCTACAAAAGAGCAACGGTTCTCCCTGTCGCCTTTCCGACGCTTCATTGTTATAGACGTCGTTTAAGCGATGGTTATTGATGTCGCTTGTCCGACGCCTTACATTTAACCGACGGTAACTGAGGTGTCGCTTAACCGATGGTTATTAAGGTGTCGGATAACCGACGACACGTTTCCGATGCTTTAAAAAAAATCAAAGTGTCGTACATGCGACAGGGAAGTGTCGAAAATCCGACATGACCGGCGTCGGATTTTTGGTCAAAATGTAGTAGTGTATCTATTTTTCTCTATGTCCTTCCCTCAGCCTGAAGAGGACATTTTATACATAGATTCAATGGAGTAACAGATAATATTAGTCCCCCAACTCAGCAATTCGTTCAACAAATTATGGTTTTTACAAAACCAGTCGTAGCCCTAATTTTGGAAAGATTATGTCCTGTTCGGTCACATTTTTCTCCATATCGGTTGAGAAATTCCACAAACTGTCCACAGTTAGGGGTAAATGATCATATTTCTGAAGTAGGTTTTGAACGCTTTCACCATATTTCTCGTGGAATGCTTAGAAATCAATCTTGAATATTGTTTCCTGGAGAGATGATGGAAATCGCCACTGTCGAATTACTTGAGATTGTGGCCACAACTTGTGGAGAAATTTGAGCCCAATCTGGTAACTCATAACCTTCATGAGACAACAAAGCAAAAACTCATAAATGCACTTCATTCGAATCTTCAACCGTTTGAGTCATTGTCCCTCTGTTCTGCTGGTACCATATTGGGTACCGGATTGAGTGCAAGACTGGGTACCAGATTAGTGACAAAAATATACAAAGTAATAAAAAAAAACTAAACCCGAGAAAATTCATTAGTAAATATAGTCTTTTAAATTTATATTTAAAATGAACAAATAAAATGAAATAATGACAAGATTATACCTTGTTATGAATATTCATTGAACAGCCTTTAAAATCATGCAGATGATGTCTAAGTGACAATACATAAGAGAAAATCAATGTAAAAGACTTAAATTTCGAATTAAATTTGCAGATAAAACATGGCAAAATGGAGGGCCATCATCTCCCCCACACAAAAGATCTTGCATGTCCCAATGCAAGGAATCAAAAATGAAAAATGGATAACACCACCCACTCAAACTCCCGAGGCATTAACCAACACCTACATCTATGGAGAAGAAGGTATAAGTTTTGGTTGGGTGCTCTTGAGTTCTTCTAACTGCTGCTCTTTCTTCTTCAACTGTTGTTGGATCTGGTCATGTCATCAACTAATTTCTGCAAGGAATTAACGTTAGTTTTGAGAACTCCATTCTCCTTCTTAAGATGTCGAGTAAGGAGAGCATATTCTTGAACTTCTCTAGTTAACTGTAAATTCCTCTTCTGAAAGTAATCATTCGCTAATGGCTCAGAAGGAAAGATAGAAGAATTTTGAACTGGAGTTGAAATGGAAAGTTAAATAAAGGCATACTGATGTTAGGATAGCGTTTTGATAAAGCTCTATATACTCGTATCCTTATAATTCAACTATAACATATGAAAAATAAAATGAGGCATTAGAAATATAAACAAGAAAATTATACCCAAATGTAGGATGTTATAGTTAAAAGATTGGAGTTGCCTCAAAATCAAAATGATTCCAAAATTGAAGACAAACCAATAATTGAGTGCCAAAATCGTGGTTATGATTGAAAAATATTTGCTTTAGGCACTTAAATACTTGTTGTAGATAACCAGATTTCTCCTTAACGCTTTTCATACCAAATTGAGAATTAAAGACATATCATATTCCAAATCAGAGATTTGGACATTGATCATTTTTAGAATAAGAGTAAATTTAACTTTCTTTTTTTCCTTGATATAAATGTACAGTTGATAACATGAATGGTCAATCTATACATAATCAAATCTAGCTTCTGTAAAAGATGAATGTAGGCATGGACGAATGATATTTGCAAAATAGACTTTGAATTTTATCAAATTCAACAATTATTAATTGATCCAAAGTCATTTTTTTACCTATGTATTCTCTCAAATGTATCAATACTCAATCCGACACCTTTTCCAATACTTCATCCGGTACTCCTCCCGATACCTCTGTTGTTGAGATTCCGAAATATACGAAGATTGTTGATATTGCCATTAGTAAGGTGCTGGGGATAAAGTATGGAGATCCAATTTGTCATGTCCTAGTCACGAACAGAAAGATAATTGATCAACAAAATAAAATCACAATAAAACTCACTTAAAAAGAAATCCAATACTTCTCAATGCAATTAAAATGCAAATTTATTTCCTTTCTTTATACAGAAAATATATTCTGCTTGAACAAGAGTCTCAAGAGTCTCACTTACTGAAAGTCATAAAAATACCAGTCAAAATGGTTCAGCTTTACACAAGAATGTGCAAGTGATAAAGATAAGGTTCCATCCCAAGTTCATGGAATCATTAATCATCTGGACACATTGGAGGCAAAATCCTCCTATATAATATGGATTCGAAAGCAGAGAGTCAAATTACCTGACGAAGATTATCCATTGGCTATTAGATAAATATTATTAAATTTAATTTTATCCTAACACATATTTTCGATGTTACAAGAGTACCTTGTTCATACAAGCAAGTATAAATTAAACATGATAATGGATACTAAAGTCAGAACCCACTACCAGCGAGCCTGTTCAGAACTCCGGTGGGGTAGCTGTAATACCCATGAAATTTCTTCCTCGGGCATAATGCCCCATTGCCAACAGGCCTATTTAGTACCCTAATGGGTTTTCCTGGTCATACCACAGGCCAGTACCCGCTGCCAGCAAACCTGTTCAGCATCCCAGTGGGTTAACCTCTTACATCCTTTTTTTTTCGAAGGCTCTTGTCCCAAATTCACCTTAAAGATAAAATTTATAAATTGCTTACTCATAAGTGAAATGGGGGAGTTGCTCTAAAAACCTTCTTAGGAGCGGAAGGTATTGGGTTGGAATATTTTTTCTAGAACAATGCTTGTAAAGGCTTGATTGCATGAACGATTAACTCTTGTAATGATGCTAATTCAATGGAAAGGCTATAGTCATATGTATTAAGGTGCCAACGGATAATAACCAAAAGATTCTTTTAATCTCAACAATCATCTTCCTATGAGTTTATTGTGGTGTCTTCAAAAAAATAATTCAAATCCCTTATCAGTTGCTATTTGTAAAAATACTTGCTCAGTCAAGTGTAAACCCAAATGAAACCATTCTACTATACTTATGATTTCATAACTTAAACATCTTGCATCTTGAGGCAAGACTAGCTCGTACAAAATCTGTATAAACAAGGGAATACAAATATGTAAACAACAAGTCTCTAGATATATGGTAAAATGCATTTTTTTTTACAACAGAAAATCAGCAACCTGATACACTAATAAGTATATTTTAAATATCTTTCAAAAATCTGATTATAATGGAAAAGTTTCAGAATTTTCATAAAGTATTCAAAGAAATAGCATAACTTCCCCTTTTTCAAGTGTTCTGGGTTGTTCATGGAAAATAGAAAATACCAACTCCAAATCAGATTGGTGGGTCAAACCATGAATGAATTCCTGTTTGGACATAGGTTTATGATATATCTTCAGCCTGTTCATAATCAATTGTTTTCATTATTAAAACAGTCACAATTTCATATTACCCCGTGATATTTTCCTTTTTATAGATTATGAGCTGTTGTGATAATAAATCTCCTGAAAGTCTGGATTGGAGAGAAGGTATGAGTTTTGTTTAAAGATATTCGTCGTTTTATTGCAAAAAGGAAAATAACCAAGTTGCATTAATTTCTAAACTAAACCTGCAACTTTTTATTTATATACAAATTTTCCTATTCTACCTAAGAAGAAAGAAAAAAAATTATAATCAAGTATATGAACTCTTCTAATGTAACCAAGTGCAAAGCAAGCTAAAAAATATACCTTTATCCACATATGAAAAAGTTGTTGAAGTGATTACCTGGGTATGGAGAACCAACCGACTTAGTTGCTTCTGTAACAAAAGTTGTTGAAGGAGGGAATGGTATTGTGGTTTGGTTACGTCTTGGAACCAGCTTTCAATGTAGTCCCGGTACTCTCCTTCATTCAGCATGTCATGTAGATCCCCTTCTTCTAATTGATTGATTTCAAAAGAACATAGAGGATCTGCTGAGAACTTCTCAATTTCAGGCTTCTCTCCTTCGGATCTAGTCCCAATGTGTCAACATCTTCTGAAGTCTTACAAAGAAAATCCTTTTGTAGCTATTGGGGATTTGGTTCATCAATCATGTCAAGAGAGGTTGATAAAATCTTATCTGCTATCAGGATGTGTTCAACCTGATTAGAAGAATTCCCAACCGCTGCTAGGATTTGAGAAATTTGTCCCAAATTGATGGTCACCTCTGAATCCATTTTGTCGTTTGTTTTGTTCCTGTCTCGCACAAGGATTAGTGTCTGGGGTTCTTACTACACCCCATTTTTTTAAATGATTCCAATCAAAACTACCTACCACAAAAAATGTATTTACATAAATAAAACACACCATTCTTTTATGAAATAAAACACTATTGCGTGAAATTAAATTACGGAAAGTAAACACACCCAAACTTGCAGAAATAACACTTGCATAAAATTAAATTGTAGGAAAGTCAACTACGTAAACTTGCAGAAAGAAAAACACACTTTTGCAGAAAAATAAATCAAACATGTGAAAAAAGAAAACACACTTGCAAGAAAGGAACAACAAGGATTTCGGGCAACCTACTAAAGTGGATGCGTCAGGTTGTTACCCCACGAAAATCCCTTAGTGAATTCATTTTTTAATCTTATCATTTTCCCCTCCCCCTTGTTGTGCAATGTAAAAACATCTTATCTACCCCTATCTACCTATAATTCACCCCTTTAGCACCTCCCCGGCAACGGCGCCAAAAATGTCGGACTAAATATATAACTAATTAATTCTCCTTCAATTCAATTATCGACCAGGGAGTCGTAGACTTAGAGGTGCTGACACTGTATGTGCAGGGTCAAAGTGATCTAGCTTAACCTAATTCCAGCAAACACACAAAACAATTGCAACTAGACCAATCATCTTGGGAGGAATCCTATCATAAGGTGACCATATCTGCCGAGTTAGGTCATTAACAGTCATTAATCTCTCCGTTGGTGATTGAAACTACTAGGTAACCAAACCTATCAAATCTTTGAAATAAAACTAATGTTGGTAATAATGGCTATTTAAAATACAATTGTGTGCAAGCAATTCCATTGGATCCTATTATGAAATTTCAAAATTCTATGAATAAAAACAGATGAAAGCTTCTACCTACTTCAAAACTAGATAAACATAATTTTGATGCAAATAACTACTATCTTAAAATAAAAGCAACCAAGCTCTGAAAGAAAATGAATAGGCTTCTTTATGATCTGTTACATGGATGAAAAACACTTTTAGAACAAGGCTGAGTTATTAATACAGTAAATTGTGAAAAGTATGTATATATCTAAGTGAGTTTTTTTCCCCAACCTCTCTGAATATTCCTTTCAAACCAGAGATCCACGAGTTACAAAAAAAATTGCTATTGTGATATTTAACCTTTGGGATCTATTTTTAGATATTATGCTTACTCATGAAATAAAGGAAAATCCTAAGCTTGCTTATTCAAAGATAGATCTGCACACATAAAGATTCTAAAGGTCTAAATGCTTTCATAAAAATCTGTATCATTTTTAGAATGGGGGTTTGTATTATGTTTCTCTTTACTGGGTTAAGTTCGTCACATCCAGAGAACAAATAATTGAAGTAATATATTCTATTATCAATTTCCAGCATATAGTAAAGATTAAGTAGTGTGCAAGACGCTCTTATGTAAATGCAAGTTATTTCTGTGCAAAAAGATGGTTTAACCCTTTACCCTAATCAAATATTCCTACAATTTTCTATAAAGCTTTAAAACCTATCTAACTTCGAAATATTCCTTCTAAATCTTACTGTAATAAATCAGAAATTGAAAGTAACTCCAAGCTTATTTAGTTCTAAGAATACATGTTCTTTACAGAAGTTTTCTTCAAAAAAATTCTATATAGATATTTCCTAATAATGAAATATGAATCAGAAGTAAAGCTGCAAATAACTAAGATAAACAATTAACAAAACTACTCTGTAAATCATAAACCATGTTAGAATAGTATAGTCAGGCTAAACTAGTTAACCTATCTAAGCAACCAACAACATATCAAAAAAGATAAGAACGGGAAAAGAAAAGGACAAGAGAACACCGATATACGTGGTTTACCCTAATTGGTTACATCCACGGGAATGTAGTCTTCTATTATCTCCAGAATGTCTTCTCCAATCTTAGATGAGAGCAAAGCACAAATACCCCAATGAATATAGATGATGTACAAGAGTGTCACAATAGTACCATTGTTACATCAAGAATACATTGTATGTAGAGACTCACTTGACCCTATTATATACTAAAAGAGGAGGAGGAATTACTCTCACATATTGCATGTGGGATAATATAATTCTCCAAAATAACATCTCTTAATACAATACCATGGACAAATACTCTACACAAGTAAATACACCACCATATAATTATGGGTTAAATGTATTACTCTTTTACATAAGATTGTAGACAACTTTCGACATAATACAAAGACATTATTACCTTCCAAGAAATATAATATATTCCAACACCCCCCCTTAATAATGGTCGGGAGAAGGGCCCACACTAACACTAAGAAAGGAAGGAATCATTATTGCTCCTCCTTGATGACAACTTCTAGAAGAACCAAAGCTAAAAAAGAAGAACACTTCGGTTGATGGAATTTGATGAGGAACAACTGCTTCTCACTGAATCATGAAAGTGCACATGAACCAGGTTGTACGATGAAAGACCCAACAATAAAATGCCTAGAACATGTGACGTAATCCAATCGCGAGATGCCCAGATCACCACAAGAATCATCACAACCATACATGATAGCTAAAGAACTCTGATATAACATCCACACCAGTGTACAGATACCTTCTGACGACCAATACAACAGAACATGTGGCTAAGAACACCACAACAATGTACAAAAAAACCTAGATGGCCAATACACATGCGGATAGCAGACATTCTTCCAATCAAGGTGCAATATAAATATATGTAGAAGACCTCAAACATCGAAGAAACAAGACCCCAATGGTCTATACATCGAAAATGATATCATACAGATGAACATCATGACTTTAACAGTAGAAGATGGTGCTTCATTACTTCTAGAATAAAGTGAAAGCCTAAGCAGAGAACTTATCTGCACAAGAACTTTCAAAATTAAAGCATATAAAGATCATAAAACAAAATTGCTCATATAGAAATGAAAATGCTTATATACCAAAGGTTAACAAACATCATATAAAGGAAAGACAACATAATATGATCAAATAAAAGATTAACTCGTTCATTAAGGAAAATGAAGTTACTTTTACACATTAAGTGTCAGCCACAACATATAACTAGTGAGCCAAAGATTTCACTTAAATATATGAAAATTTAGTCATCAAGCAACTAATCTGAAGCATAGGTGCATTTCTTATTAGTATAAAGTTAATATGCAAGAGATGAATGCCCTGAAAATGTCAATTCTTCCATATAGGAATGTTAGAGACAAGTAGGAACAAGATAACCTCTGCAATCATAAGAATAGAAATCTCATTGCAACAAAAACAAGGTGCTCATGATAAATAGTTCAAGATTTAAACATTGCTCAAATCCATATAAATATTGAGTAAAAGATGATCGAAATAAACATGACATGAGATATAGATAAATCAAAATGTTTAATATGATCAGCATATAGCAAATTATGATCAACTCATGATATCACTTATAAAAAATTATGAAATGACAAGTCACTAATGTTCTTAATCATGGGTTCATTTCTTGTTGACACTATGTAAATATGCAAGAGATGAAACGCCCTGGAAACGCTTCCATATTGGAATGTTAGAGACAAATAGCACATGAACTAGATACAATCTCCGCAATACATGAAAAATAAACTATATCCCAATTAAATAACTTATGACAAGCCAAAAAATATGATATCACGTAGATTTATAAAAAAAATGATTTTACTTAAGAATTTAATTAGCAAGAGCATATAATGATCATAAAGATATTACTTATAAAAGAATGAAATTGCTTTTACACAAAGGTCAGCAATAACATATAAATAAAGTAAATAATGATCATTAGATAACACATATGAGATTGTTCTTATAAAATTGTTTTATAAACAAAACAAAGAAAAGAACAAATTAATTATTAAATATATTTAAAAAATATTAAGCATTAGATGGTTTATAGTTATCATCATGACAAAATACTAGAGATCCGTGTCCTTAAAAGAAGTCAATATTTTCATATAGAAATGTGAGACAAATATATAGCAAGAACAAGAAATAATATCTTTAAAAACATGATTAGAAGCAAAACCTAAATGCAAAAAATGAAAAACATAAAACTTAAATACTTGACTGTACTGATCTGAATCTGCAAAATACACAGTTAGAAAAACAATAAAGGAAAGAGAAACTTTTACTTACAACTCTTTAAAAAAATGTGCCCAGAAAAGCCCAGTTTTTGTTCTAGATGCGTAGGTGGATCCAGAATGGCTGTTCCAATTCCAAAAACATGTTATAATAAAAAAACTGGTAAAAATGATCAAATTATGGCCCTTTTATATTAATGTCATTTTTATTACCAAAAGGAAACCCAAAAATACTCAGTTTTCTATTCTGATTGTGATAGTGGATCCAGAATGGCGTTTCCAATTCCAAAAACAAGATAATAAAAATTCTGGTACAAACTAACCAAGTTACGACCCTTTTCTATAACTGTCATTTTTATTAACGAAAGGAAGCCCAGAAATACCCAGTTTTTTGTTATGGTCACGTTGTGGATTCAGAATGGTGTTTCCAATTCCAAAAACAGGTTATTATAAAAATTCTGGTAAAAACTAACCAAGTTACGACCTTTTTTTATAACTGTCCTTTTTATAATTGGAAGAAAGATCTCCTTGAGGAGAGCTCTGAAATCATGTAGATATACAAACAAACAAACCAAAAACATTAAGAAACCCTTGAAAAAATTCTACAAAAATCTTACACAACAAGTTAAGGTTAGGGTAAAAAAGAAAAAATGCATAAATATGCCCATATCTGAAGAGAAGCCTAATGGCTACCAGATAGAAAGCGAATCTACAACAAAATGACAATGCCCAAATAATAATCGTTATTGATTGAAAGCTATAGAAGGTACTAGATCATAGCAACCCACTTTGATACCATGTTAGAATAGTAGAGTCAAGCTAAACTAGTTAACCTATCTAAGCAACCAACAACATATCATAAAAGATAAGAATGGGAAAAGAAAAGGACAAGAGAACACCGATATGCGTGGTTCACCCTAATGGGTTACATCCACAGGAATGTAGTCTTCTATCATATCTAGAATGTCTTCTCCAATCTTACAAGAGAGCAAAGCACAAATACCCCAATGAATATAGATGATGTACAAGAGTGTTATAATAGTACCACTACTATATCAAGAATACATTATATGTAGAGACTCACTTGACCCTATTATATACTAAGAGATGAGGAGGAATTACTCTCACATATTGCATGTGGGTTAATATAATTCTCCAAAATAACATCTCTTAATACAATACCATGGACAAATACTCTACACAAGTAAATACACCACCATATAACTATGGGCTAAATTTATTACTCTTTTACATAAGATTGTAGAAAACTTCTAACATAATACAAAGACATTATTACCTTCCAAGGAATATAATATATTCCAACAAACCATATGTAAATGAAGAATTTACAATATCCGTGCAATAGATATACATATATATTCACATACACTAACCTGAAACTGGATATACCGAGATGCAAGAAAAGAGAGTTGTCAACAAGAAGAGATACACAAACAGGACTCGAAGGTGGGCCCCCCTCCAAACTATGTTAAACTATAATTGAAGAGCTCAAATGAACATGCAAAAACAATTTATATTACCTTGAATCAAAGTTTACAGTATCTCTATATCTATTTTTCTATATATCCTACCCTCAGCCTGAAGAGGCCATTTTATACATAGATTCAGTAGAGGAACGGATAATATCATTCCCCCAACTCAGCAATTCGTTCAACAAATAATAGATTTTACAAAACCGTAGCCCTAATTCTAGAAAGATTATGTCCCGTTCAGCCACGTTTTTCTCCATATCGGTTGAGAAATTCCACAAAATGTCTTCGGTTAGGGGTAAAGGATCATATTTATGAAGTGGGTTTTGAACAGTTTCACCACATTCCTCGCGGAATGCTTAGAAATCAATCTTGAATAATGCTTCCTGGAGAGATGACGGAAACCACCACTGCCGAATTAGTTGAGATTGTGGCCACAACTTCTGGATCAATCTGAGCCCAATCTGGTAACTCATAACCTTCATGAGACAACAAAGCAAAAACTCATAAATTCACTTCAATTGAATATTCCATCGTTTGAGTCGTTGTCCCTATGTTCTACTGGTACTAGATTGGGTACCGAATGTGTGTCATAAATCTGCAAAGTAATTAAAAAAAGCTAAACCCTAGAAAATTTATTAGTAGATGTAGTCTTTTAAACTTATATTTAAAATGAACAAATAAAATGAAATAATGACAAGAATATACCTTGTTATGAATCTTCATTGAACATCCTTTAAAATCATGCAGATGATGTCTAAGTGACAATACATAAGAGAAAATGCATGTAAAAGACTTAAATTTCATATTAAATTTGTAGATAAAACATGGCAAAATGGAGGGCCATCATTAACTCAGGGACACTCATTCGATAAGGTACTTTGGAAGTTGAAGCAGACCCAGGTATAATTTCAATGGAGAAATATATTTTTTGTGGAGGGGGTAGTCCAGGTATCTCGTTTGGGAACACATCCATGAATTCACTTAAAACTGGGTGGTCCCTTACAGATGTTGGGTTTTCATTAAGGAGTAGGTCAACAATCTTTACCTCATAGAGCTTATATCCCTTCCTCAAACACTTCCTCAATTGCAAGGCAGATATCTACCTTAAAGAAACATGCTTACTAAAACCATTTACCTTCCTAACAAGTTTATCTTCAACTACATACGTAAAGTTTTTATCAAAGCAATTCAGTACTACTTTATACTTTTTCTAACCAGTCCATGCCAATAATGATATCATATGACCCTAGAGGAAAAACATTCAAAGTGATCCTAGTTATATGATCTTGTATTGAGATTTCACAATTAGCAAGAAACTCTGTTACCTTCCTTTTTGCTCCAGTGGCTAATTCGACTGACCAAGGCCTTGCATGCCTTACCTTGGTGAGCTAACAATTCTCCATCATTTTAGGAGTGATGTAACTTAAAGTAGCTCCTAGATCAATTAATATAGAGATATTTCAGTTAGAAATAGTACCTTTAATCTCTACAATTGCAGATTGGTGATCTGCCTCTCAATCCTAAAGAGCTGCATTAATCTAGTGGAAACTTTTTCCAATTTCTCCCATGGTGGAAGCTTCTTGCAAGTTGTATACAGTCTTGTTGGATTCACCGAGGAGTGGGAAGTTCCTTTGTAAGTGGGGACCTTCGCATTCCCAACACTTCAGAGGTTCCTTAGGGGTTCCAGCACCCCCTTTTGGTCCAAGGTGCACTGGTTTATTATCCTTACGCTGAAACTATCCATCTCTGATGTAGGAATTCCCTTAAGGATTCCTTGGCATGTTCCTGAAGGGTGGTGGTTGGAGGCCCTTCTTCTGCATGTTGAAATTTTCTTGCTTCTTGTCCTTCCAGCCTTTGGAGAGGTCATTCCTTTGTTTATATTGCTCAAAGAATAGTCTTGCTTTTCTAAATACTTCATCCAGAGTCTTGGGGTTGTCAAATTCAATCTGATCTTTGTAGGAATGTGGCAAGCAGCTTGAGAATCGTTCGACTTTTACCTTTTCTTCTTTAATGTATGGCACTAAACATAGCAACTCTAGAAATTTATTGATGAGGTCCTCCATGTTCATTTGACCAAGTTTCAATTCATAAAATTCCTTAGTCTTCCTTTCATAATAGCTTTCTAATAAATACTGCTTCTTGAAGAGTTTCTTAAACTCTAATAATTCCATGTTTTTTTCTTTTAATCCATGGGAGATCTTTAGGTCCTGCCACCAAATACTGGCCTTTCCTTTCCAGTTGTAAACTGCCATTCTTACCTTCATGTTGCTGGAGTAGTTGTAAATTTGAAAGTACTTTTTAATATCCAATAAACAACCTTCTGCTTCCTCTCCAGTCCTGGATTCCCCATCAAAACTGGTGGGTTTAATTTTATTGAATTCTCCTTCCAAGTGGTCTACTTTTCTCTTCCCGGTTGTCCGGGCTTGATTCCCATATTTTTTGAGTTTCCTTGGAGGAATTGTTTTTTCTTTCTGCACTGTCCCCAACTTCCAGGTCCCTCCCTGCCTCTGCTAGTGGTTTTTCCCCATTGTTCCTCTCTTGCAATCTTTGCAATAACATCTCATTAAGCTCTTGTTGTTTTTCTTGAGCCTTTTTCAACTTTTCATTTTCTTCTTTGAAGCTATGTATTTCCACTATCAAATTCTTCATGGTTTCAAGTACCTAGCTAGCTTCAGAACGCTCTGGTTCTGGTTGCGTTGGGAGAGGTACCAGTGTACCTTCTTCAGGTGGGTACTCATGTTCATTTTGTGAGGTCGTCGTTGTACCCTATTACAAAACAATTCATGTTTATACACAAAACAGTCCAACACAAATTGTTAAGGTTAGAACAAAGTTTTTCCATAGTGCAACATAACTAGATGTTCCCCAAAAAGGCGGCAAGGTTGAAACCTATGGCTCTGATACCATATGTAACATACCCACATAACATGATAAAATGCATATATATATAAAATTATTTCATAAGAATTAGGGGCTAAAAATTTATCATAGCATTCACCCTTAAGCTTAAAATGCAAACAACAATCATTTCCACAAGGATTACATCTTTCTGCACTTTCCTTTGCGCAAAATCATTATGCACCATTGATCCCTCGCATATTCAACCTCGTTCATCGATCAAATTAGATGTGGATTGCAGATTTCAAACCTCCAACTTTTTCGAAGTTCCACTTCGATTTTTCTACTTCCACCTTTCCCCATTCTGCATTCCGTAACGTGGATTGCGGGTTGTGGAAACTTAACACATTTACACCTTTCCTTACTCGTTTCTGCCTTGCGCCTTCCGCATTTCACAATGCGGATTACGGTAGGAGGAATCTCCTAATTTCGTCTTATGCTCCTTTCACCTTTCACCTTCCGCCATCTGTATTCCGAAGGCGGATTGTGGTAGGTGAAACTCTTAAGTTCGCCTTATTTTCTTTTCATCTTCCACCTTCCACCTTCCGTATTCCGGAGGGGGATTGCGGTAGGCAAAACTCTTAAGGTAGCCTTATTTTCTTTTCATATTCTTCCTTCCTCCTTCTGTATTCTAGAGGCGGATTGTGGTAGGCGGAACTCTTTAACTTCGCCTTATTTTCTTTTCAGCTTCCGCCTTTTGTCTTCCGATTTCCGACTTCGGGTAGTGGAAATCCTGAAGTGCGGTATGCTCGCTCATCACTTTTTCGATTTTTGACTTCCGACTTTCTGACTTGAATTCTTCCGCACCATTGATTTTTGCGGGATCAATCTCAACTGTCGATCTTGCGACTCAAATCTCCACCGCTCATCCATGATGGACCTACCATATTTTGCAAATCTGGAAGGTTCGTTTATCCGCACTTGTTGACATTACAAAATGAACCTCCACTGTAGATCTAAATCCTTGTTTGATCTTCACCGTTCATCTTCGCTGGGCCTACTGAATTCTGAAGATCTAGAAAGTTCATTTATTTGCGCGTGTTGACATTGTGAAATGAACCTCCACCGTATAACTAAATCCTTGGTTGATCTTCACCATGCATCTTCACTAGGTCTACCGAATTCCGCAGACCTGGAAAGTTCATTTATTCGCACTTGTTAACATTACAAAATGAACCTCCACTATAGATCTAAATCCTTTGTTGACCTTCATTGTTCATCTTCGTCGGGCCTATCGGATTCCGCGGATCTAGAAAGTTCATTTATCCGTGCATGTTGAGTTTGCGGAATCCACTATCGCCATTTATCTCCAACATCATCAAATCTCAACCGTCGAAACAGGTGGGGTGTAAAAGATTTCGCAAATCCGAAAAAACTTAATTTATTCGTGCATGTTGAGGTTGTGAAATCCACTTTCGTCGTTGATTTGATTCCCTCAATCCATCCCACGGCAGCCTCGTCCCACGAGTTAACCCTTCCGTCATTACCAAAAAAAACTTAAGTCTGAGCATCTTTCCTTGGTGAAATTGTCTAGAGTCTTTGATCTTCCCCTTCGTCCATCTCGACCCTCCTTTCCTTAATCTTCCCTTCACTGGCCTAAACTTTTACAAGGAAAAAACGTAGATGCAAGTGCAACAAATCTCATTCCAAAACTATAAGTATTATCCATGAACTTCATTAAGCCATGGATGGTTCAACCTAGAACAAAGCTCAAGCCTCCCCACAGGGAACAACTATCTTGGGTGTTTAAATCAGGGGAAACATACATTATGCAAGTAACTCTTTACAGAACGTTATGACACCATTAGGTAACCCAAAATCATAAAAACAAGTCACAGTCATTCACACATAGCAGGATTATCCTTTTCCAGGAACTAGTCAACCTATGAGTTCCACTGGATTGAAAACAGAGTAGGTGCATTCCATACCATTAATAATCTACAGAACCAATGCAATCCTAATCATATGATCCCATACCAATCATCAACCATACTTTTCATCAACAAAACTAAGGGAATTCTTATCATTTCAACAACATTAAAGCATGCATTCATATCTCCACGAACATGCCCTAAGCTCATCAATCAGAGGAAAACATGCAATATGCAGGTGACTCTTTACAGAAACTATTACACCATTTGTGTTGCCATTTTTCCTCAATACAAGGCACAATCACCTAAAACAGAGTGTGTAAATAATAGTTTGTAACCATCATTTCCTTGAATGAAATTGAAACCACTAATTATCATTTCCTTGACATTGAAACACAAATATACACAGAACAACACACCCTGAGTTCAAACAAATGGCAGGAACAAAACCTCAATAATGAGACCGGTTTGTAAAAGAGTCGTGATGAAAAGGGAACAACCACGTTCCACCCAACCGTAGATTAGGCACAAATCACTCTATCCTCAATCACCCCTATGCTAAACTATGCACGCTGAGAGTGGTGACAATCAAATTCAGTCAAGTTCTTCAGTGAGAAATCATTTTCCTAACACAGAGTCCTCACCAAGCAGGTATTCCTTGTTCGAGCATACCAGCGGTGTCCCACCTCCCAGAATACGCTTCCTTATTTATAGTTTTTGTTTTGCCTAGGTCTTTTGCAGCTAACGACCAATTCCTCTAGGAATTTTCGTTGCCATTACATTCTTGATTCCCCAGGGTGGGTCTAGCGCCATACTGGCATTCCCACGCCTGGTGTAACCTCCCTGAGATTGACTCTTCACGTCCCCCACTCTCGCATGCATAATTTCCTCATTCAACATGGTTGTCCCTATCATTCTTATTTTTATTACAAGCATAATGGTTTAGTTACATTTGTCCTCCAAGGACCGATTGGCATATTCCAAGTCTGCTAATCACATTAAAAAAAAAAATAGTCTTTTCAAAATTATTACAAATAAATTTTATCACTTGGGGGATATTACAAGAGTCACAAAGCCCAATTCTGCTAAATAGTCTAGAAGGTAAGGAGATAGCATACCATTTTCTTAAATTCCAATAACAGGATCTATAACCACCAATACATTTGAACCCTTACCAACCTTCCAAAACAGACCTCTGCTAATCCAAGATAAATCCTTAATAAATCTACACCACCAATTTGAAACATTCATAATACTTTTAATAGGGTTCCTGATCCATTTTAAGACATCACGTTTGATATACTTCCCATGGAGGACTTCACACCACATACCTTTCCCAAATATACTCCACCACAATCTTTTCATATTGATTTCAATACTAAACCATTGAAGATTTTTAATGTTCCAACCTCCCATTCAATTTGGTTTTGTTAATTTTTCCCAACTAGTAAGATGGATCTTTCCACCATTAGTAGTACCAGATCATAAGAAGTTAAACATCAATCTCCTTATCACGTTGAGAATAGTTTTAGTAACCTGAGACGAGGAAAACAAGTAAACATGATACCAACACGAACAACTCTAACAAGGGTCAACCTACCACCCATAGACAACATCTTGTATGTCCAATTACCTATTCTCTTTTCATATTTTTTCGCCAACCAAAGCCATTCCTTGATCCTGTAGCAATTGGGTTTTAGAAAGTAGCACAAATATTTGAATCCATCAACTAGTTTTGACATCTAATAAGGAAGGAAAGTAGAAATACGTCTTAAAATATTTTCATCAACCTCATGAATGAGAAAGGATGACTTAGAAATACTTACTTCCATACCAAATGTTGCATATAAAAGATTAATTATCTCAACAAAACACTGCCATTCCTCCACATATCCCCCCAAATAAAAGAACGTCATCAACAAATAATAAATGAAGAATATAAACAGAGGATGAAATCTTGATACCCTTCAATTTACCCTCAAATTTAACATCATTGATCAATCTACCAAGGCCTTCAATAAACAGAAGGAACAATATGGGAGATAGAGGGAAACCTCGTATAAGCCCCATTGAGATTTTGAAAAAGATATTAAGGGAACCATTAATAAGGACTGCAAATTGAGTCAAGGAAACGCAAGGCATAATCCAATTATTTACCAAAATATACAAACCAATTTGAAGAAGTAACCTCTAGTACACCCAGTTAACTCGCTCATAATCTTTCACTATATCATTTTCAAAATCATGGCATCCATATTTTTAGTTTTGATATAATGAATGCACTCTTGAGTTACACCCAAAACATCCAAGATTTGTCTATTTTCCAAGAAACCAAATTGCTCCTTTCTCATCATTTCAACAAGTTTAGGACTAAGACGATTAGAGATTATTCTAGTAGTAATTTTCTAGGCAATATTACAAAGCGATATATGCCTAAAATCATTAAAACCTTCAATTTTGTTGCATTTTTGAATGAGGGAAATGAAATTTGAGTTTAAAGCCCCATAAATATAGCCTTCCACTTTAGACCGTTCCACCATCTACAAATTTTCCTCCCCCATAATTAAAAACCAAAAAACAAAAAGAGTTTAATAGGCCAACCATCTAGCCATGGAATCTTATCTTTCATAAACTTTTTCAAGACCATTTCAATTTCCACTAAATAGACACGAGACCTAATTGCAGATCCTTCTTCCAGAGAGAAAAAAACAAGTGAGATTACAGATCACATTCAACTTGGTAGTTATATCATTTGTACCAGGATCTTTAAATAGTATAAAAATGTGAGATTTAGCAGTAGATTGCAAGTCTTTGTGAGAATGAACATTAATTCCTTCATCATCCTTCATAGCTCAAATTGAATTTATGTTCCTTCTATAAGAAGCAAAATTATGGAAAAATCTAGTGTTATTATCTCCCAGGGAAACCCAAATAGCTCTACTTTTTAATCTCCATGTCATTGCCTCTTGTTTGAGTAAAAAAGCATTTTTCTTCTCCAAATCTAATAACTCTAACTTTTCCTCCTTTGTAAATATACCAGAAGGATTAACCTTAAACATTTCTTCCATCTAGCTTTTAATATAAAGAAGGTCTTCTCTAACTTTCTTCTTCTTATCTTTTTCCCACTTAACAACTTCCTTCTTCATAAATTTTAGCTTGAAGACAGGCTTTAATTTCCACAGGGCCAGCCTGCTCTGGCGAAGAAAACGAATTCTAGAAATTCTTAACCATCAAGCAAAATTCATTATCCCGAAGCCACATATTATTAAATTTAAAAGGGTAGTTTTGAGGGGATTTTACACCATTGAATTGAAGAATAATAGGGAGATGATTTGATATGGTCGAGCTAATCATCCAAGTTCTCAATCTTTGAAGTGAAAGAGCTAGATATTCAACAATAAGAAATTTGTCCATCCTCTTGATAATCCCATAAATACCACTCCTACCATTACACCAAGTAGAACCCATTTTGGTAGGGAGAACATCGATCAAATTGGATCTATGAAAAAGGTTGATGAAAAAATTGGAAAGAGGATCAAGTCGAGAAGATTGACCCCAAACCTCTGAAGCTGATAGAGTAAAAGTTATATCACCAACTAAAATCATATTTGGTTCCCTCAATAGATCACATGTATTGTTGTTGTAATTGTAACTTCGAGATATATTATATTGTATATTATCATTGTATGTTGTTTTACCCCCGTCGGAGATGTTTTCCCTCCTTTAAGGTGCCCCCTCATTTAGACACACACTCACTCACTCCCAAGTGTGCATTAGGAGAGAGAGGACAAGTTCGCTAAAGGAGAAAGAGAGAGAGAGTTGTAGAAGACTTCTTATTCTTGGGTTTTTCCATCTTGTGATATTATATTAGTGACGAAACTATTATGAGGAAGTTTGTGGGGTTTTCTCCTTTATGGTTTCCTCGAGGAAAATCTTTTTGTCTTATGTATATTGTTATGCTTGTTATTATTTCAGATAAAGATCCCAATCAATTTGAATTTAAGGAAAAAAAACTAACATGGTAATAGAGCTTCTCTGAAAGAAGGCATTGTGAAGTAGCTGGAAACTAGGGCTTCCTAGTTCAAGGTATTCTTTCCACATATCATCAAGAAAAGAGAGCTAGGTTAACTCGCCCTAGGATGGCACATCTTTTGGAGGAAGCATAATCAAATTTGAAGAAATTTAATTTTTGACCTAGACACTGGTGCCGGGAGAAACTAGGGCATCGCATTTTTGGAGATTCCCTCCACTGAATTTGGAAAAAGACCCCACTAAGCAACTTGCCTCAATGAGGCACATATTTCTATCAAGACAAAATTCCAAAATTCCAAATTTGTAAAATTAGGGTTTCTTTAACAATAGGTAGCTTTGGAACCAAGTTAGGCATCTCAAATTGGTAAGATCTAAATCTATGATATTTCCATTTGAGGTTCTCATTTCAAAATGACTCATCATGCCCAGATTGATGATAATCTTGGGGGAGCTAACAACTTTCGAGCATGGAACTATAGGATCTCCCTAATCCTTGAAGAAAATGATTCGGACAAGTATATCAGTAAGGAAGTTCTAGAGCCAGAGGGAGATGAGGCTAATGTTATCCATAAGAAGAACTTGGTCAAGGCTAAGAGAATCATTGCATATTCTATTAAGGATCATCTCATCCCTCATGTGTCATCCTTGAAGACACCTAAGGAAGTGTTCGATGCTTTGACAAAGCTATTCGAAGGAAAGAACATCAACCAGGAGATGACATTAAGGAACCAACTAAAGAATGTGAAGATACAAAATTCAGAGACCATGCAATCCTACTTCACAAGGGTTTATGAAATCACGGAACAACTCAAAGCAATCAAAGAGAAGGTAGAAGAAGGACATATTGTTATGACCACCTTGAATGGTCTCCCAAGATTATGGGATTCATTCATTCAAGGAATATGTACCATAAAGAAGTTAATCACTTTCAATGGAGTTTGGGAAGAATGCACACAAAAAGAAGCTTGGCTCATAATAAGAGAAGAGAATATGGGAGCAACTGAAGATCAAGCTCTCACAGTTGACACCAGAAGAAATCATAGAAAGAAGGAGGACCATCATCACAACAAAAGGGAGGACCTTTGTCAGAAAAGACAAAAGAAACCCTTAAAAGATCTATCGAGTATAAGATTTTACACATGTAATGAGAAGGGACACTACTCCAAGAATTGTCCAAGGAACAAAGGCTCCTCCAAAAAAAGGTCCAACAAGAAAAGACATCATGCTCACACTGTTGAAGACGATGAACCAACAAGAAAAATATTCAGAGAAGAAAGAGTTGATTATTCAAGTGATGAAGAATATGTCCTAATATTAGCACTCATAGGCACTATCTCGCATGGAAGCAATGATTGGCTTGTAGATAGTGGGGCATCCAGACATATGACAGGATATAAAGAATCATTCGCCAATCTATCTGAGCATGAGTCACCTCACAAGGTGAAACTTGGGGATGATTATCAATACCCCATAAAAGGAAGCGGGGAAGCTTCCTACAAGCTAGATTCTGGGAAATCCTTGAAGATGAAAGATGTGTTATTTGTTCCAAGATTGAAGAAGAATCTTCTCTCCATCTCTGCACTAGATGCAAAGGGAATAAGGGTTTCATTTGTTGATGGCCAAAAGGAAAGACAATCGACGCTACAACGGTAATTGGAGAGCAAGAGAGAGGCTTTTACAAATTGAAAGGACAACATGAACAATCATTGGTTCATGAATTAATAAAACCAAGTGAACTATGGCATATAAGGCTTGCATATGTGTACTATAGGGCACTACCTATTGCAAGCAAAACAATTTTAGGACTTCCAGAAATCCAGACAAAACATGAAGGCGTTTGCAAGGGATGTGCACAAGGAAAGAATGTAAATAAGACATTTCCCAGCAATGAAAGCAAAGAAAAAGGAATGTTGGAGAGTCCACTCAAATGTATGCGGGCCCATGTCATCCAACTCACTAAGCAGGTATGTATACTATGTTTCCTTTATAGATGACTTCTCCCGTAAAACTTGGATATCTTTTTTGAAAGGTAAAAATGAGGCATTCAACAAGTTCAAGGAATTCAAAGCCTTGGTTGAAAATCACATTGAGAGGAAGATCAAGACTCTACGATCAGATAATGGTGGATAATTCACCTCGAAAGAATTCAAGGAACTTTGCAAAGAATCTAGGATTAAGAGGGAGTTGAGCACTCCCTACCATATTCAACAGAATGGTGTTGCAGAATGAAAGAACAAAACAATAATGGAAGCAACAAAAGCAATGCTACATGACCATGATCTTTTGATGCACTTGTGGGCAGAAGCAACAAGGAAAAGTGTGTATGTACAGAACCGTACACCTCACCGAGTACTAAATAACAAGACTCCAGAAGAGGCTTTCTTAGGTGATGAACTAGGATTCAACCATCTTAGGATATTTGGTTGCCTAGTGTACATACACATTCCAAAGGACAAGAGAACCAAGCTCGATACTTCGGGAAGGAAGGGAATATCCGTAGGATACAACGACACTTCAAAGGCTTACGGAATATACTTCCCATTATTAAAAATATTGACATCAGCAGATACGTAACATTTGATGAAGAATCAACATTTTCCAGATCCATAAAACTACCTATTGAAGAGGTCGAAGAACCTGAAACAACTAGAGTCAGACACACTGAAGAAGCAATTTTAGAAGATCATGAAGACCACAACATGATAGAACCACAAGAACCTGTAGAACCACCTCACAATAAGAACTCCCACAAAAGAAAACTAGCATGGGCACGAGAGCTAATACAAGATGCAGAAAGGTATGGTGCTCCAAATGGGATGCATAGAGAAAGGAAAAGACCTAGACCATGCAACAACTATCTGGCCCTGCTATGTGACATCATTGATAAAGAACCTTCCAACTATGAAGAGGCTGCATAAAAGAAAGAATGGAAGGATGCCATGATTGAGGAGTACCATTCGATTATAAAGAATGATGTCTAGGAGATAGTTTCGAGACTGAAAGGGAAGTCTATTGTGACTTCAAAGTGGATATACAATATCAATAAGGTTGTAGATGTTAGCATTGAAAAACACAAGGAAAGGTTCGTGGTACATGGCTTCTCCCATAAAGAAGGCATAGACTACAAGGAGACATTTGCACCCATAGCGAGATACACTTCCATTAGATCTATACTTGCATTGGTTGCAGTAATGAAATGGAAGGTGCACCAGATGGACATCAAGTCAGCATTCTTGAATGGTGTAGTTGAAGAGGAAGTGTACGTGGAGAAACCACTGGGATTTGAGACACGTGACAAACAGACTCATGTGTGCAAGTCAAAGAAAGTCTTGTATAGATTTAAACATGCACCTAGGATATCATACGACAAGATGGACAACTTCCTGATGAGCTTAGGATTTACCAAGAGTATAGTGGATTCCAACCTTTACTTCAAGGTTGAAGGTGAAAGACTAGTGATACTTCTACTATATGTTGATGACTTGTTTCTGACAGGAGAGGATAAACTCATTGTAGATGCAAAGAGGAGACTTGTCACTGAGTTTGAGATGAAATACCTAGGGATGATGCACTACTTCTTAGGAATGGAGGTGTGGCAGAGTATGGGTGGGATTTTCCTTGGTCAAAGAAAGCATGCTGTGGAGATTTTGAAGAGATTCAGAATGATGGACTATAAGGCAATGGCCACGCCTATGGCATTGAACTTGAATCTAATATGTGATGCTTCATCAGAGTCATTTGATGCCAGAATGTATCGTTAGATGATTGGTTCATTGATGTACCCGACGAACACGAGACCAGACATATGCTTTGCTATGAACACCCTGAGCCAATTCCTGATGGATCCAAGACATGTTCACCTTATTGTTGCAAAGCATGTATTGAGGTACCTAAAGGGTACAGTTGAGTATGGGCACAAGTATGACGTGGATCAGAAGACTAACCTGCACGATTATGTTGATTCAGATTGGGCAGGTAGCACCATTTATAGGAAGACTAAAACTTTGGGATGTTGCTTTAGTTTGGAATTTGACATGATCTCCTGGTTTAGTAGGAAGCAGTCATGCATGGCATTGAGTACAACCGAAGCAGAGTATGTTGCTTCCTGTTCAACCAGTTGTGAGGTAGTATGGATTCGAAAGCTACTGTCTAATTTGTTTAATCTTGAGTTAGAGGTGACTTGCATCTTTTGTGACAACTAGAGCTACGTGAAGTTGTCGAAGAACCTAGTCTTCCATGACAAGTCGAAGCACATTGAGATCAAGTATCACTATATTCGGGATATGGTACAGAGAGGAGCAATGAAGCTCCAATACATGGTGACAAACAAGCAGATAGTCGATGTATTGACAAAGTAGTTAACCAGAGTGAAGTTTGAGTACTTCAGAGAGAGACTTGGTGTCATCTAGATCAAGGTCCCTATAAAGAGGGAATGACGAGATCTTACATGTTGGTTAACGTAGTTTGTCATTGGACATAATCAGTCATGGTGTGCCCCCATGCTAGATATGACGAGAGACTGGAAGATGCAGATCCACTAGAGAGAGATCTTGCATGGTAGGAGACGCAAGTTGTCCCTGGACGTAATCAGTCTTGGAGTGCTCCCATGTTGGATATGGTTCTCACATGGTGGTAGATGCAGGTTTCCCCTGTACGTAATCAATCCTGGCATGCTCCCATGCTAGAGACGGTTCTCGCATGGTGGTAGATGCAAGTTGTCCCTATACGTAATCAGTCCTAGCATGTTCTCATGTTGGAGTTGATGAGATGTCCACCGATCACAAAACACTTGGTGTGCGCTTGGGCGATTCTCACATAGTGGTAGATGTAGGTTGTCCTTGAGACGTAATGAGTCCTAGTGTGCTCCTATACTGGTAGAACGTGGGCTCGCCATGGAGAGACGTAATGCACTTGGTGTGCTCCTAGGAAATTCTCGCATAGCGGTAGACACATGTAGTCCTTGAGATGTAATGAGTCCTGGCATGATCCTATGTTGGTAGAACGTAGGTGGTATGCTGGACATGTGGTGTGCATCTGCTATGTTCTCCGTGTGCGGTTATGAGATGATCTGGATGCGACGAGACGATGGTAGGAGATGCAGGTGATTCCAGTGGCAATGTAATGTATGGTCCTAAGATGTACCTTCGTAATGACTTGCTCATGGATATGTAGATGAGGGATAGGCCTACATCCAACATGAAATACAGTCGATCTGTAGAAAATTCCTATGATGCATAGATCTAATAGATGTCACTATTCAATGATCGACAAGATGAGGACTACAACATCAACAACGATGGTGATCCAACGATAATGACTTGACCAGAAGTGTTGTTGATTGTGGCGAGAGAATACCGTCCTAGTTAAGAGGGAGTGTTGTTGTAATTGTAACTTCGGAACATATTTTGTTGTATATTATCATTGTACATTGTTGTACCCCCATCAGAGATGTTTTCCCTCCATTCGGTATGTCATTATTGTGTATGGTCATTCAGGTACAACCTTTGTTGTAAGTCTGGGAAGTAGTCCCCAGGATTAATATAATAAAATTTATTTTTGAGTCTCACTAGGTGAAGTCGACCTTTCTAGGTTAAGAGGTCGGCCCAGTTAGGTTTTAGGTCAGTCACATGATGTGTATAAATAGGTAGGTTCCCTCCCTCGGTTAGACACACACTCACTCATACTCAAGTGCGCATTAGGAGAGAGAGGACAAGTTTGCTAGAGGAGAAAGAGATAGAGCTACAAAATACTTATTATTATTGGGGTTTTCCATCTTGTGATATCGTATTAGTGACAAAACTATTTCGAGGAATTTTGCGGGGTTTTCTCCTTTATGGTTTCCCCAGGGAAAAATATTTGTGTCTTGTGTATCTTGATGTGCTTGTTATTCTTTCAGATAAAGATTCTAATCAATTTGAACTAAAGTATAAAAACTAACATATATCCTGAGAATTCCAAAAGGGATCCTATCTTTATATGCCCCATAATAGTTTAAGACGACCAAATGTTGATCACTACCCTTAAACCTTCCCTCCATCAATATACCGCCACTAGTTCAAAAAGGTTTAAAATCATAAACATTGGGGTTCCAATAGGAAAGAATTCCACCTAATAACCCACTGGAATCTAGAGCACAAATATTCCAACTAGGAAACATCTTAGAGAGTATTTCAACCGCCTGCACTTCACGACACATAGTTTCTTGAGCCAATATAATATTATGGTTAGTAGTCTTCAAAAGTCTGGAAAGATCAACAACTTCTCCCCCCCCCAAAAAAAAACTCCACGAATATTAAAGGAAATAATTGACATTAGATACACATCTGATTGGGCTGACAAGCTCTAAGGGCCCGAAAATTCTAAAGAATCAAATGGGAAGATGAAATAGTGTTTTCCTTTGAAATTCTTTTGGAGAGTGGGATATAAGAGTCAGAAGACTCATTCATTTCTGAAGAATATGCCTTCAATTTATTTTTATCCTTCTTCATTTTTTCACATATGATGATATTCTGGTGCCTAATAGAAGCCACCAAAGAGACATCAGAGTTTGAGGAAAGCTTATTGGACTCCTTTGCAAGGGAGAGGGTTAATTGTTCACCATTTACATGTAAAATAATACATATAATGAAAACTAATATTATTTATTTTCAACATAGTTTAAACATAACTACATTTAAAAAAAACTACTTTAAATGCCAAATTTAGGGGAGAGCTAGAACTATTTACCCAAAATAATTTGCATTCCAATAATTTACCCCATGTCCATACAAATAGAAAGGCGGTTTTAGGGATGCCTCAATCGAATTGTGCTTATAACTCTAAAGGTATTTCCTTGGTTGAGATTTCAGCCGTTGATTTTTTTTTCACAAAGAAAAAAACTATAATATTAATTTAAACAATATATGATAATACATTGAGGTATAAACAATGGAGAGGATAGATCCCTCCCACTATATAAAAAAATACAAGACCATGTATAGACAACTGGAACAAAAAAGGACCATGGCAGGTAAAAAACAAGACGCATAGAGCTAGACCCAAAAGGAAGAGGGTAAAAAATAGGGAAAAAAAAGCCCTTCATTCATAGGACATTAAAGGTGAAAGGTCACCAAACAATCCATAGAAATGAGCTTTCCATCCACCCAAAACCCGCTGAAAACTAACCCTTATTCAACCAAGAGAGCTCTTTTAGAAAGGGAATCAACCTCTTGGTTGAAATCCTGGAAAACATGGGAGAATGAGATCTCCACATAACCATTAATCGATGTTCTAATACTGACCATCCAAGCTGAAAAGTGAATGATATTGATTTTGCAGCGATAACATCCTAATCAATAACCACACGAGCATCCCCAAAGATCCACAAGCCATCCATATTAAGTCTTTTTACAAAAAAGAAGCATCCATAAAGCCAATATTTCACCTATCGAGTTTGACCCCGAACCACAATTCATCCACAACTTATGAACACTTGAACACCCCATACATAGGATTGCACCAACACCACAAAGATAAAGGCCTTCTGGAGAGGAGCCATTGAATAAACCTCTAATTTTGTAAAAGTTTTGTGCAGGAGCGGAGTGAATCACTATAGGGGAGCTTGTGAAGGAGACACATAAGCACTTGTAAACTCTTTAAAAGGAATAATGCCTTTTTTTCCAATCGTGAAAACATGAAAATTGTTGAGCATTGATCCTTAAAAAATTGTCTTGTTCCTGAATTTCCAGAGCTCCAAACATATGAAGCAAGGAAGCTCCAACCACTCTCGGACAAAATATTGCCAGTTTGTGAAGCATTAAGCTAAGTAGTCCCCCCCCCCCATATCCTTGAAAGACTACAAACATGAGAGATGAAGAACCACATTGATTTTGAGAACTAACAAGAAACAAATAGATGGAATAACAATTCTTCACCCATACGACATAAAACACATACATTCGAACTTGACATGCCTCTTTTAATCACGTTGTCCCACGTAAGTATGAGATATTCAAGGGCCAACCATATAAAAAGGATGGTTTTTAGAGGGACATTCCATTTCCAACAGCCACGAAACCACCACCTCTCATTGACCAAAAACCCATCAAATTGAGCTTGGTAGGCAAGCTTTGTTGTAATAGTTCTGTCCTAATCATTATAGGACCACTTTAGAGTATCTTCAATGTCCAAAAGTTGAGTATTTCCTTGTTGGATCCCAAGGATATAAGTCGACCATTCTTTTCCTATAGATCCTATTAGACCCAACTGCTCAGTTGTGATCCACCCATGGAACCCACTGATACCCTTCAGGTTCACTGCAATCTGGTTTAGAAAAAAAAAACTAATGCATAAAATGAATAAGGGAGGTGGAAATGTTAAAGATAACTGCCCCCCCTATTATAGGCTCCTCCCCCAATCATACAACTCGACCATTACTAGGAAACCATGCATGTTAGTCCCTCAATATATTTATAGAGTTCATCAAAACAGACCACAAGTTTGATACACCCTTTAATTGAAACGACTGTATGTGAAGCCACTATGATATAGAGCAACCCTTTAAATATTTTACTTTTATTATGCGTCTCTAGAGACTGTTTCCAAATAAGGCACCCCATAAACTCTCTGCAGGCAATGCTTTTGAAAAGAATAAGATATTCTTTAGATCCCCCCCCCAAGTCTTTGGGATGAGCCAGACATTCCCAACCCACCAAGTGAAACTTCACCTTCTTAGATTTGCCCGACCATATAAAATTAAATGTCTTCCTTAGTATACTTGTTAGGACTGATCTCATAATTTTACATAGATCCAACCAATATACTAATAGATTTTCCAAGACTGATTTGCTAGCACTAGCCTTCCACCCAACGAAATCCACCTCCAATAGCAATGGTTTATGCGCTTGTCAAATCTCTTCAACAACCAATTCCAATCGCCAATTTTGTAGCCATTTGGTTTAATGTAAAAGCCCAAATATTTCGATCTAGTCGATAAGGAAGTAACTTGAAAAGGAAACAAGTTTCTTATACTATTGATCTCCCCATCATTCATAGCATTTTCCATAAAATTTGACATAGAATGGTTTATTGACATACCTGAAGCCGAGCAAAATAATTGAAGTATTTTATTGAAACATTCCCACTCTTGGCGAAAACTAAGTCCAAAGAGCATCACATCATCCATGGACAAAAGGTGGGTTACTAAAATATGGGGCCCAAACTTTATGCCTTTCAAACTACTTTCCTATTTTTCCTTTAAGATCGACCTGCTCAAACCCTCTATAATTAGCACAAAAAACAAGGGAGATAACCAAAAGTCTTACCTAAGGCCTCGGCAAGCTGAGAAAAAATCCATTGGGCTACTATTAAACAAAACTGCAAAATTAACTGAAGTAACGCATGCCATAATCCATTTGATGACCGGGTAGGGGAGGCCAATTTGCATGAGGACTAAATGCACAAAGCCCCAGTTTACTTTGTCATAAACCTTGTTCAAGTCAAGTTGAAGAATCATAGCTTTTTGATCCCTCTTCTTTATGTCGTGAAAAGTTTCTTGGGACACACTAACAAGCTCTAAATCTCTATGTTCTCCAAAAAAAACAAATTGTTCTAAAGACACTTCATGAGATAACACTACCTTCAGCCTATTTGCAATGATCTTGGCAATTAATATGTAAACAAGGTTGCACAACGAGATTGGACGATATTCATTGAAGTCCACCGGGGGAATATTTTGGGATTAAGGCTATGAAATTTGAGTTTAGAGATCTTGAAATAGATCCCTCTACAACTTGTAGGAGATCTCCCATGATATCAAAAAATCCAAGAATAACTCCACCATCCATCCATCTGGGTTCATACCTTTGGACCTAGTAGAACTTCCTAGGGCCTCTTTAATTTCCTCCAAAGAAATTGGCTTTAATATATTGTCCCCTTCCATCTCTATTGAAAACAAGGTACTCCTTGATTACATTAATTTGTTCTTTGACTAAAAAGTCCGCAGGGTCTTGATACCTTTTTTTAAAATATGAAGATGTCATTTGACGCAAAGAAACAGGATTCGAGACCCAAGATTCATCTTCATTCTTTAACTTCCATACCGATTTAATAATTCGCATGTGTTCTGCAAACTTATGAATTTTTGTGCATGTTTTAATCACCTGATTCAAGCATGTTATCCAGCTCTTTAGCCGCCACTTCTCTTCTTCTCACTTCAGAAGATTTAATTTCCTTTGTTCCAGGGAGAGTAGGTCCTGAAGATCTCATTTACTGTAGATATCTAAAAGGTTTGCATATATGATATCTTCAAACTTTGCTCTATTTTAGATATTCTTTCTTTGCAGAGGACCAATGAACCTTTTCCCACTTTATGGCCTCCTCTTTCAAATGATTAAGGTTTTTCGTTAGCATATGCATTGCTTAATCTGAAACACAACCGTCATCTTCTTTATTCTACACATGCTTTACCAAATCTCTAACTTCATGTTTTTTGAGCCATCCATGATTAAACTTGAATGGGAATTTTGCACAGTCACCTTTATAATCCAATTGAAAAACAATAGGAGCATGGTCAGAAATCTTGTCACTTTCCACCTAGGACCTATACCTGAACATTTTCTCAAGAGCTGTTTCAGCAATGAGAAATCTATCCAAACACTTCCAAAATCCCATTTTCCCCATATTTTCCATTTTGCAAAGTTGACCTCATACGCATAGGTTCAATGTCAACCATGCTTGCAGAATTGAACATATCCATGAAGAAAGAGCTCATAGAATCTTGTCGAGCTCTCAAGCCCCATATTTTCAAAGCCGACCATGTAAAATTCAGATCACTTGCCAGGATCAAGTTTGGAAGATTTAGGATACCGTCCTTTTCCACTGATTTCCAAAGTCTTTATCTTTCTTGATAAGGACCATAACAATTTATGAAGTTTACTTCCTATGAGAAACCCACTAATTTTCCTCATAAAAGAATGATTGCACATACTTTGTAGGATTTTAAATTTGCCACTCTAGGGTTCCAGGCCACTAGAAGACCACCCAAAAGGCCTTCAACATATATTGAACAAATTTCCATTCATGTTTGATACCAACAAAACAAAACAAGATTTCTCCCTAGATACCATAGTTTCCTGCAGAAAAACCAGATTCAGCTTACTATGTTCCAATAATCTATTCAAGGGTAGTGATTTTGAGAGGCACCCAACTCCCTTAATGTTCAAAGAGAGGCAGGTCATTTCTTCACCCTTGCAAGGGCTTTCAAGTCTCTAAGAGCTCCAGATTCAGAGGAAGAAGTTGTACTCATCGAAACCAAGGGGGATTGTGTTAGGACCCCCTCTGTAGATAACTTTTTTGAATTTTCCTCGCACTCCTAGTATCTAACATGGCGAAATCCTACGTCAAACCCCCCTTTAAAACCTCCTTGACCCCTTTTCCTTTCACCCAGGAAACTTCTACATTCTTTAGGGTTCTATCCATTTCCAAACTCATCCCCCGGGGAGGCGGTTTTCTTCACTCATTTCCATAATAAGAGCGAATAAGGTTTTGTTTTAAAATGTCACAATATGAAGGAGATGCCATTTGATTACACATAGGGTTAGATGTCAACACCTTGGATTCCAACTGGGGACACCCATAAATCAAACCAAGGGAAGAAGGCAGAGGAACATCAAACCTTATACCCTGATGTGAAAGTGAAGGAGGCACCCCCCCAACTTTTGAAATCCATAATCTATTTCAACACGGAGCGTGTCCATATCTAGATATGACAAGGACAACTCATCACCATGCCCCAAGGAGCTTTTATCAGTGGAGTTTTTTACAAATTAGACATCCCCCTCCCTATCTTTTCAGGCATATTATAAAGGGCAACCCTCGATTCCCCCAAACAATTCATAGGAATATCAAAGTAAAACAAAAAGGACCACCCCTAATCGTGTCCTCATTCACTGAATCCCCTTTCTTCTCAAGCCCTTCCACAAATATGCATTCCTTTTCATTTAAAGAGGAGAGAAAAATAAGATTCAGGTTATTTAACTTACCCAGAAAATGTTGGTCCGCTTGAAAAGGAGGAGATGGGGGCAGGTTATTTAACTTTTTTACAAAATGTTGGTCCGCTTGAAGTGGAGGATACGGGGGCGAAAGATCTTGACGACCCACAACAACATCCCCTCTGACATCCTTATCACTGTTTTCATCGAACATCCAAGCTTGTATGTCCTCTTGAGAATCCCGATTTGAATTCGAGCATGAAGATGAACATTGCTTCTAGAAGTGTCCCACTTGCTTACACCTCGAACATCTAAATGGGATACCCCAGTAGTCCAGTGTTTGGCAATATTTTCTTCCCCGCCATTCAATATCTAACTTTTCTAGTAGATCGCGAGCCATATCAATCTCCATAAGCATTCTGCCAACCCGCTTATCTATACCATTTAGTGTTTCCTCA
Source organism: Pseudotsuga menziesii (assembly GCA_001517045.1). NCBI lineage: Eukaryota > Viridiplantae > Streptophyta > Pinopsida > Pinales > Pinaceae > Pseudotsuga > Pseudotsuga menziesii. The sequence goes on from LPNX010299463.1 coordinate 286,586, forward strand.
CCCACATGAAGGAATTTGCCCAAATGGTTCTCAATTTCTGTATAGGCTTCCAGGTTCCACAAAACTAAGGGCAAACTAGGGAGGAGGACCCAAACATGTCTATATCTAATACCTTCGGTCTCAGGGTCAAACCCGATATGCCATCTCTTAGGCATTAAACTGCCATGACCTTTCAACCAAGTCCTTTATAAAAGAAATGTTACATGTTCCTCCTGCCTAAAAACAAACCCATTCCAACTCTTTAGGAAAATCAAAATGGTAGCCATGTAACCAATAAGCGGACCCTAGTAAGACGGAACCCATTCTATTATATCTTTACTATTCACAATCTTATAGCTAAATTTTCCTAAAAAAACCCTCAAAAACATTCCAAACCACACCCTCCAAACCAACGCATCTCTCCATCCTTGTTTAGATAATTTTTCCTAATGAGGAACGCACGTGTCTCCCTAGATGTCATCTTCTAAGTAAAATCAAAAGAGCCGAGACATCTTTATGAGGTATAGATACCTCGCTATTCAGATTTCTTAAATAACATTCCGGCTTTAGTTCTTTTCCTAAAAACACTCTAAAAACATTTCAAACCACAACCTTGAAACCTACGCATCTCTCCATCCTTGTTGAGATAATTTTTTCTAATAGAGAATCCATGCGTCTCCCAAAATGTCATCTTCTAAGTAAAATCAAAAGAAGCCAAAACATCTTTATGAGGTATAGGTAACCCGCTATGCAGATTTCTTAAATAATATTCCAGCTTTAATTCACCCTTATGAGAATTCCGGCTTTAGTTCACCCTTATGAGAAACCCTCCAATGTGTGCTCGACCTCAACCGCTACCCGGCCATATTTGGTTTACCCCTTCCCTATATGCGCCAAGCCGGTCCATCGCCCACCCCATACCCAAAAATAAACTTAATTAAGGAAACCAAAGAAAAACCTTAAATTTGTCCACCTCTTATATAAAGCAAATAAACTCTATGAACCTGTGAAGGAAAGACCAAAAGCTTTCCGCCTTTCACAACACCCCAGGTTACCTGCATGACCGGGGATATCACCAGTACTACATGCCAAAGATACTCCATAACACATTCCCTCCACACACCGATTCTGAAGAAACCCGAAGCACCATTTCTGGAGACAAGATTTCGCCAGCTCTGGGAACCCTAGTTCGACATCTCTGACAGCGGATTCTTCAGCCTTAAAGTAATCAGTTATTCTTCTAGATAGCCACTGGTTAACCATCACAACCCATTCTCCGTATTCTTGTGCTTCACGAAAGCCAAGACCTGAGCTTGCCTTCGTTTGCCTTCAGTCCATTACTTGCGGGTATGTTCTACTTTCCATTTATTTTTATAAGATTAAGCCTTTATTCAATGGCACCAGAGATAATAGGTAGGAAAAACATTTATTGCATTGATATCGTTGAAATCGGTTATTGGAGTCATTGGAATTGTTCATCTGAAATATTACAGTATTTTGGATTAGGAATCGAGTGCATTTGAATAGGAAAATTGATTGAGAATTAGATTTGAATTTTCTCCCAGCCTCATAATAGTATTTTTACAAATGTTTGGATGAACATGGATTTTTGATGTAATGGTGTTATTATAGATATTTAGGGCTGGATGATCTTGTTATTATCTGGGCGGATGGTTGATCTGATGGTGGCTCTATTGTTATCTCTAATTCAAATTTATTGTTTTTTAGGGTAATTTTTTGATCCTTTGGTGGTATTTTCGGAGGTGTAGTTGATTTTGTTTTTCTGCTCAAATTTCTGTAGCTTGTTGAGGATTCGGATATGGGAAAGAAGAAAGGAGGTGACGACATGGGGTCAGGGGCACCCTCTAACAAATCAAAATCTAAGGAGAGCAAGGAACCCAAGAAGATGTCAGTTTCTCAAATGTTGGCGAGTATGGACCAGAAACCTGAAAAACCTAAATCCGCAGCAGGTTCCAAATCCAAGCCTAAGGCCCCAGTTGGTAAATCCAGTTATATTGATGGTCTTGACCTACCCCCTTCCGATGAGGAAGAAGAGTCTGAATCCGAAGAGTCAGCCAAAGCCAGAAGAGGTAGTGATATGAAAGATAGTAAGCTTGAAGTTTCTATTACTGATAAGGAGTTGAAGAAGCGTGAAAAGAAGGATCAATTAGTTGCCCATGCTGTGGAGATTGCAAAGCACGAGGCCTTGAAAGATGACAGGGATGCATTCACTGTTGTTATCGGTAGCAGGAGCACGGTTCTTGATGGAGATGATACGGCCGATGCCAATGTTAAAGACATTAAAATTGATTCCTTTTCTGTTTCAGCCCGGGGTAAGGAACTTCTGAAGAACGCCTCTGTGAAAATTTCTCATGGAAAGCGTTATGGGCTTATAGGTCCAAATGGTAAGGGGAAGTCTACTTTGTTGAAACTTTTAGCATGGAGGAAGATTCCTGTACCCAAAAACATTGATGTCTTATTAGTTGAACAAGAGGTTGTGGGCGATGATAGAACTGCCTTAGAAGCGGTCGTAGCAGCAAATGAGGAGTTAGTGAAACTACGGCAAGAGGCTCAGCGCTTGCAAGATTTGTCTCTTGAAGATAGTGTGGATGATGAGATGGACAGTGGTGAAAAACTTGCTGATGTTTATGAGAAATTGCAAGAGATTGGATCTGATGCGGCGGAGGCACAGGCCTCGAAGATCTTGGCTGGTTTGGGGTTCACGAAATCTATGCAGGGACGTCCCACAAAATCTTTCAGTGGAGGTTGGCGTATGAGGATCTCCTTGGCAAGAGCTTTGTTTGTTCAGCCGACCCTTTTGTTATTGGATGAACCCACTAACCATCTGGATCTTAGAGCTGTTCTATGGCTAGAAGAATATTTGGGTAGGTGGAAGAAAACACTTGTTGTTGTGTCACATGATCGTGACTTCTTGAACTCTGTTTCAACTGATATCATTCATCTCCACGATGAGAAACTTCATTTCTACAGAGGTAATTTTGACGCTTTTGAGAGCGGATACGAGCAAAAACGCAAGGAGACCAATAAGAAGTTTGAGGTATATGAGAAACAGCTAAAAGCTGCTAAGCGTAGTGGAAGTAGGTCTCAGCAGGAAAAAGTCAAGGACCGGGCAAAGTTTGCTGCAAACAAAGAGACAGCAAAGAGTAAGGGGAAGGGAAAAACGGTAGATGAAGATGAAGAGCCTGTAGAAGCACCAAAAAAATGGAGAGATTATAGTGTGGAGTTTCACTTTCCAGAACCTACAGAACTCACACCTCCTCTTCTTCAGCTTATTGAAGTTAGTTTCAGCTATCCTGGGAGAGAGGATTTCCGACTTAGTAACGTCGATGTGGGTATTGACATGGGAACACGAGTTGCAATTATTGGGCCCAATGGAGCAGGGAAGTCTACTTTACTTAATCTTATTGCTGGTGATTTGCAACCTTTAGAGGGAGAGGTAAGGAGGAGTCAGAAACTGAGAATTGGTAGGTATTCTCAACATTTTGTTGACTTATTAACCATGGAGGAAACACCTGTTCAGTATCTTCTTAGGTTACATCCAGAACAAGAGGGTTTTAGTAAGCAGGAAACTGTACGTGCAAAACTCGGAAAGTTTGGACTGCCCAGCCATAATCATCTCAGTCCAATTGCAAAGCTTTCAGGAGGTCAGAAGGCACGTGTTGTTTTCACATCAATTTCAATGTCTAAACCCCATATTCTTTTGTTGGATGAACCCACAAATCATTTAGACATGCAGAGTATTGATGCATTGGGAGATGCATTAGAAGAGTTTACCGGTGGAGTTGTACTTGTCAGCCACGATTCTAGGCTTATATCTCGAGTATGTGAGGATGAAGAAAAAAGTCAAACTTGGGTTGTGGACAATGGAACAGTTAGAAAATTTCCAGGCACTTTTGAAGAATACAAGGAAGAGCTTCAGAAGGAGATCAGAGCAGAGGTTGATGAATGATATATAAGCAAAACTTAAAAGGAATTGTGTAGCCGTGAGAAATGATCCCTCAATCCTTGGGGGTAGTGTGTTTCTCATTATATCTTTTAAATTTTTGATACTGTTCTAGCATGCTTCACTATGGCATTGTAATTTTAGGTGTGCTACCCTACAATGGCCAGGAAGCGTAATTTCAACTTTTAATTATTTTATCCACTATATAGAATAAATATGTGAAACAAAATTATGAATTAGATGTGGATGCATGCCATGTTTATTGAAAGGTTATCCTTCTTTTCATTTGGAAGAGTACATTGCCAATAGTCATATAGCAGATGGATTTTCCAATGATTACAGTTAGTTTGTTAGCATATGGGATATGACTCATCAATTGTAAGTTTGTAACAGTATTTTTCTAAATTGAAGTACAGGGATGATGAATTTCATTTTGAAATATCTTTAATATGAATCCGTAATTCTATTGTCAACTGGCCCTCTTATTATGCTAACTCTTACGAATTTTTTTTCCCTTATTAAGGTTTTCAGTTGATGATGGACTGTTATGGTTTCTCTGTAGTTGGACTGATGACAGTCCATCATCAACTGAAAACCTCACTTAATAAGGGAAAAAATGTTCATAAGAGTTAGCATAATAAGAGGGCCAGTTGACAATAGAGTTACAGATTCATATTAAAGATATTTCAAATGGAATTTCATCATCCCTGTACTTCAATTTAGAAAAATACTGTTACAATTGATGAATCAGATCCCATATGCTAACAATTGATGATGCTTTTGAAAATATAATGATGTTTTTAAACATTTTTCAGTGACATTTAATTTGATATTTTTTTTAAAAATTTGAAGTTAAGAATAGCTGTATTGATCTTTGTTTTAATATATGAAGTTGTAACGAAATCAACATAAGTCTCTTTTTCAAACTTAATGGTGAATTATATCATAACTTTTTGCACTGACAAACTATTATATAATTTCATTTTCCCCGAATTTGAATAAGTTTCCAAGTAAATCGAACTATGCAATGTGCTTCTGTAGGCTTTTGCTAAAGTGTGATGGGTTTATCAAGTTCAGATTTATTGGAAATAAGATTTATTTCCCCTCAAGATGTTGCAATTGGGACTTTTCATGCAAGGCAATTTTGAACTTACCATCAATACCATTCTGCACTTTAGGAATGGCAATCATCTGAATAGTGTACTTTTTATGTTCTACTTGAACAATGTTATTGGGTTTTCACTGGCCAGAGCATGGGGAGTCCATTTGAAAACACTGCTTTGAGAAGTAGTTACTCGGGGAATGATTTTCCATGCATTTGTGCTCAGGGTAGTTACAATATGGAACTATGGATCATTTCTAAGGGAGAAATTTAAAGGTCTTAATTTTATGTTGATACAAGCTAATACCTCAATATAAGTTATTTCCTCAGTTGTGAGGATGTCCACACATTCTGCAAACTCTGGAAGTTCTATAAAGTATAATTTTATTCAATAAATGGATGATCATCCTATTCAACAGTTGAAGTTTTTAGTGGCATATCAATGCATGGGATCTTCTCTAGATCTGTTTGTTTCTCTTCTGGGCTTTCCATCGGACAGAATCGATCATGCTCGCAGCTCCATTGCTCCAGTTACTGTTTAACTTTCACTTTCTTCAGCGGCATAATCTAATGGTCCTAGTGGATGAAACCCTTAGAATAATGCCATGACTAAATGGATTTCCGATTTTTGCATGCCTGCTAAAGAGGTTTGTAAGGGTGTACAAATGTGGGAGGCCAGTAGGACAAAGATTATATGTATTATGAACTCAGTTGATGCTGCTTTCCTATCATCTTTTCCACAATCATTACACAGAATTTGCAACCTTAAGGTGCGCATCAACCATCGATATTTAATCTACAACCAACAGCTATCTCATTGCTTATTAAAAGCTTACTACCCTTTTCGTAAAGCCTTGGCATTAGCCAGTCTTGAGGTAATTTTCTTCTGTTATTTTCTTTCCCTGAATGTTTTCAGAGCCCTTGCAGGGGACCTACTGGACTCCATAAGTTTCATCTTTAGCTATATCTTCTGAATGGATTCCTTTTGAGTCTCGACTCATGCTTTATAATGCTGATCATTACATATTTTTAGGCTCTACAGACGTTCAGAAAATGTTGGTCCAGCATGTTTGTTTTGCTCTTGTTCTGTCATTGATGGTTGCCACAATGATTTCAGCCTGTTTGTTTTGCTCTTGTTCTGTCATTGATGGTTTCCACAATGATTTACTCAGCCGAGTAAAATTAATTGGTTAGTGACCTTTGTTTCCATCTCTTTTTATTTGGAACCCTGCAGATGAGCCTCATCTTACCAAACTTCACATTAGTTTGCTAGAAGAGGTAATGCTTGTAAGTAGCTTCTGACCTATCGGAAGCCGGTTCATACATCTTACTAGTCCTGCCTGGGGATATATTGTTTTCACTTTCTTTTGTTACTCGTGTTTTTATACATCAGAAGACTATGCCTCATCAAAATTTGTCTTGGATATTGACTACTACTATTATTATTATTATTATTTTGATATCTTATCAGATAGAAAATATTGTGACGTTTTCTTCATTGCCCATCCGAGAGAAATGTGAAGTATGTAAAAAATGAACTATAGAGATTTGGATACAAGGTAAGATTTTATACACACCACCACTATTTTCCAGAATACGTGGAATCTTTATACATTTTGCCATTAAGTTTTGTACCTTGCATCTCAGTGGGATCCAGCATTGAGTACTGTGCTAGTTTTGGCTGAAGTTAACTTTTCAATACCAGACCTATATTGTCTGCAGTTCCAGGTTCTGCTCTGATAACAAGTTCAGCAAAGACCAAATCCAACTCAGGACTGCTCTCTAGGAAGGGGGAATCTGTTAAGAAGACTTCTGGTCCTCTTTCTGGTGGGGTCCTGACTCCTGACTCCTCACAGCTGCCTGACAAAATTCTGGGCCTCTTCCCCCTCTACTCCCTGCAACTGGGTTCATTAATTCTTGTCCGATTTGAGTTCATTACTTCTGGTCCAATTTCTTTTGGTCCTCAATTTTTCTGCAGTACCTAGAAGATTATCTGGGCCTTCGGATTCATCTGCTTCTGGTAAGCTGCAGTGTATATATGGCAAACAGTCAGTCTGTCACCAATCTTAGCCATGATCAAGCGCATTCCATCAAAATAAACTTCCCCAAAATGATCCTTTGTTCTGTTCAACTTATTTTTGTGGTTTTCAGAGCTGGGGGCTTCATTCTCGCAGCTGTTTGGATTCTGGAATGCAAATTTTCTTATTGTAGTAGTAGTTCTCTTTTGTGCTGTCACAGTGCTTCTGATGTGAAACACTTGGTGGGGAAAGAGGGCAGTTACATGGTTCGTGTCTGGATATCCAGAATCCAGATGTAGAGCTAAGAACGGCAAAAGATGGACAGTATGTCAAGGTCTCTGCGGTAAGTTTTGTTCTGTATAGCCTCTGCAAGCTGAAATTTTATGTTGTTCGATTTAATTCAAAGATTAAATTGAATGGCCGAAAAGAAAGATAGCCAGGATATTTGAATGGTTGACTCTTTATGAGAGATTCCAATCTCCTATGGTGATTTTTAATCATGCTGACACTGAATATCCTTGTTTGTCATTGCATGTTGTCTTAAGCTTTCTGTTGATTTTTTTTCCATTTATTAAATGAATGGAGGTTGCTGCTTAGAAGTAGTCCTGGATTTTCCGTCAGGTTGTCACATTTGGAGATTCTCCACTCCAGTCTTCATATCAAAAGGTTTCTAGATTTGTGTATACATCCATGGGTTTGCATGCAAAAAGGGGTTGGGATTCAAAGGCTGCAAATGGTAATCATCGACATTTCACTTGGGGACTGATATACTTAGTGGTCAGTTTACCTAGTCATTTCCCTTTGTCCAAATGTGATATCTATAGTCAGCAGCATTGTTTTTGCTTTCAATAGCTACCTACCTCTTTCAGTGGACAGTTCCATCAAGGACCTCGTATGCCTGCGGTTACTCTATATTGGATTTTATCGATTGCTTGCACATTGGATAATGTGACATGCATTGGAGGCTCCTTAGCTGCTCATCTGATTGGAGCTGAGTTTGCATTTGGATTAAAAGTCCAAATAGAACCATGTATTTCAATGTTTAGTAGAAAGTCAATTGCTGTACAACATAAATACAATTTTGAAATGTCTGATTGTTTTTCCCTTTCCTATTTGAACTGACTTCATGTGTCCTATTCAAAGATCTGCATGAGGCCTATATATGAACTGATTCCAGTTTGTCTTCTACATTGGCTAACTGTGTCTATTTATATGCACTAGTTTATGCAATGATACTTTACATACTTTCACTTACGGTATGCTCAATTAACTACCAATCCTGAGAATAATTGGATGGACAAATTGTGACTGGTTGATATAATTCTTAATTAATAACCAATCCCCTACTAATATATGTCTATTGCTAGCCCTAATCCACGTTATTTGTAATTGTCTAGTATACAGACTTAGTTCAAAATGTAGAACCTTCTAAATTTCTTAGGCTCTTTGCTTCTTTGTTTTCCTGCTGCTGTATGTTTGCAATAAACTTGAGGGAGAAGGTATGCTGCTCTTCACTCTTGCATTCTCTTTCTGTGCATCTTAACAGAAGTTAAAAACTATAATAATATATTTAGGCTAGCCTTTAGGAGAATATTGGGCTCTGTTGTACCATAACCTGCGTGGTTGTGTAAAATGCTTACTGAATGTGTTGCTCATCCAAGATGGATGCAACTTTTGCATGCTTGAATATGCTCACCCAGAATATTTAAGCTTGCACAGGTTGGCAACATATGTTCTGGGCTTATAGTATGTTTCCTATCCTGTCCAGCCAGGTATTCTTTCACCCAGCATTACCACAAATTTGAAGGAGTCTTAGCATTTGGCATTATGAGTACCCAATAGTCCATCCATGGATGACATGGTCATTGTTGCGCCTGGCTTTTGTGGACTTTGGGTTTGCATACGATTTAGTCTTAGCCATTAAGGTCATTTGTTGCTTAATTCCATATATTATCTAAGATGTGCAACATGACTACATATGTGATGTGTTATGGACAGATGGACCACTTTTTCCTATACCGAGAGTTTAAAATAAAGAAAATAAGAAGAGAAGATGATTATGCAGGTGTTAGATCATGGAGATGTTGAATCTTGTTAATCCAAAAGCTACAGAAGACGGGAACAAACCACATTAGATGCAATAAAGATGGTGCTGTGCCTTGCATGTTTAACATTAGGTTGTGCTGAGAAAAAACATCAGTAGGAAACTTCTTGTCAACTGACACAGGGACTGAGGCAAGATCCTGATTGCATATGCCTCGGCCCTCCACCTGGTCATGTGATATAAAATGGATAAATTGAACTATTGTTGCAGGACTTGCTGATTAATCAATGAGTACTCATCGTGAAAAAAATTGATAATTTTTTCTGTTACGGAAAAACTAGAGTTTTTAGAAAAAAATTATGTGATTGCTGTTTTTTTCTTATTTTGAAAAAGTCAAATTTGGGGTTCTTTTGCCCATTTCACTTGCTGTTTTTGTGTCTAGGAGGTAGAATATCTGTTCAACACATAGATAGAGGGGAATGTGGCAATGTGATTATCAGATGTTCTTTTGAGTTCATATTTTTATTTAGTTAAAAAAGATAATAATTTATGCATTTTTTATTGTTTGGCATTTTTATTGCTGAAGGTTTTTGAGAGTCAACAATTTTGAACCTAGTCGAGCCATTGCCAAGTCTGAGTTCTGCAACATTTTCAATTGAATCAATCTAGGCTTGAGAATTTCAGATGCTGTAATTTGGGGAAACAAATGAATAGCAACTGCCCTAGTTTGATTTGCGAAACCAAAATTCAACTAGTGCATAGGGTGAGTCGGAAAAACAGGTGATCGAGGCATGCATAAGGTGATCAAAGTTGACTATGTCTTCCTCAACATAAGGTGATCAAAGTTGACTATGTCTTCCTCAACCTAAGGGAGTTGGTTATACTTTGTGCTAAAGTATAGATGATTCTATGGATCGGTCCATCATGCAATGATATATGGAATGCATATGCTATTCATTGTATGTGAGCTATGCTCACCTGTGTTTTAGTGTTGTAATGGTGTCTTTAGACACCACCTCTTCTTGGAATTCAATGTTCTTCACTTTTCCAATTCGCCCTATTTCTCCAACATGGTATTAGAGCTGTTGGTTTGAGATCTAGCCTGTTGTTTAACAATTTGTTTTAGAGACCATCGCCTGTGATGTGCTTTTGATAAGTTGGATCTCATTGATAGATTGAAGTAGGGTTTTGACTTGTAGATTGGATTAGGGTTTTGCAAAGTGAATATGGGTTCTAAGCAAAAACTTGTGGTTCTGAATGGCGACCGCTATGGCATGTGGGCACAAGACATGGAGATGGTATTAAAGATTGTGTTTCCACACCCTAAAGAGGACCAACATATGTTCATCATCGATGGGAAAAAGGATGAGGTTGTAGGAGTATTAAATTATAATGACCTAGATCTCTAAGGAGATTTAAATAATCTTCAATCATTTTTCCTATCAGAGGAGAGAGGATTAAATAAGATCAGCCATTCGTCGATCTTGTCTAACAAAGTCTTCAACTTCTTCCAGATTGCATTCAAAGCCAGAACTGACAACTTGAGTAGAATTTGGCACGAGCGACTTGGACATCTGAATTTTTGAAGCATGGAATTGATGAAGTTTAATTAGTTAATGGATTACCTAGGGTAAGGCTTCTTGATGCTATAGGTAAGGGCTGCGTGCTTGGAAAGATTCGCCAAGATGATTTTGAGATGGGTGGAAACTACTGTGAAAACTGAAATTTTGGTAAAATAAATTATTAGTAGTACAGTTGCAGGGTTTACTTAGTTGCCTGCCATTGCAGCAGAGAGACCATTTCTTTGGTGCGGTGTCATGAATTTGACAGGTGGATGGTGATTTATTGTACATGTTTATTTTTTGCATTCTTAGTGGTAGTGCACAGGGAAAAGGTCAGTGTTTTGAAACCTTATGTGTTTGTTTGGAATTGTTCATCTTTAGGGGATCTATGTGAACATGGAAAGACTACATTATTGGAAGCTACAAGTTTCTGGAACTTTTGAGTTTTAAGAAAATTTGGTCTGATTAGACGTTGTTCTAGTGTTGACGAATAGATCGCCATTGGTGTGGTAGTTGGCGAATTAATGGTTTTGTAGAACTCCATAGCCAAGCTAAGGCTCTGTTGCATATCATACGAATGTTGATTCAGAAAGGGTCCTTCGCCCAAAAACAAACAATTTTTTTTTGAAGAATTGACTGTGAAGGAGTCTTGTTCCCTATATTTATTTATTGGAGTATGCACTTCAAAGAGCCCCAACACTGAAATAAATTGGATGGGTCTTGGACCAACAATTGCTACAGCCATAATGTGTTCCAGTCCCTAGCAGTCTACAAGGAGCAATATCCATCATAGTTGCCAAAATGGAAACCCACCATTAGAAGGTTGAGAACTTTGCGATTCTTAGTGCACATATGGCCTAAGAGGGATATGATCACCCATCCACCCATAACATAACCAAGTTGTTTCACATTCGTAGAATGCTTAGAGATCTCACACAATCAAATAGTAATTTCCTTCACAAAGATAGGTGGTTGTTAATTGTTTATCAAGTTGGTTGAAGATATGCATTTTGTTTGCTATTGAACCAACATGTTCCTGAATCTGTTCACTGTTCCTTTCATACTCTTTGTAGCAACTTAAGGTTAGCACTTAGTTTGCTTTTTGGTGGATGGCCCAAATATTCATGGCATACATTCAAATAAAGCTGAAACAGAAGGTAAAAGAAGAAGCTGAACTTGGTTTAACAGGCTCAATAGCTGGGGCTTGATTCACTCTATGCACAGTGCACAATAGGGGTATTCATTCCTCCTTCCAGCCACCGAAGGGATGATGGTAGCCTTAACTCATTCCCTCACCGGGAAGACTTTGGCATGAGCAGGTATGTTGAATTTCTCAGCATTTTCTTAGTTAACCAGTGGACTGTGTGAGGTTTATTGACAGGTTTAAGGTGGTTTATCCATTCCAACCAGTGTTATTAAAACCAGACAGTTCAACCAGTTTATATGCCTAACTGGTCCAAATCATGGCCTTAAAATGGAAATGGCCTTTCTAATATTTTATTTTGTACCTGAGCTAGTCGGTTCAGTATGAAACTGGCCTTAAATGTGCCTGAACTGGCCGGTTTTGTACAAGTCTGTATGCCATCTGTGGGACAATGATTTTGACCATGAAAATTAAAAAATGTAAAACAAAACCGTAAAACTAACCCTAGACCCTAGTAATCAATGGTAATCTTAAATTCATTAAGTAAAAGTTGACATTCTCCTTATCTTTCCTTTTCTATCCAAAAGTTGACATTCTCCTCAAGGAGAATGTCAACTTTTGGATAGAAAATGAAGAGATTCCCCTTGAGGAGAATGCCAACTTTTGGATAGAAAAGGAAGAGTGTCAACTTTTGGATAGAAAAGGAAAGATATGGAGAGTGCCAACTTTTACTTAAATAATTAGCATTACCATTAGATGTTTCAGAATGTTTTAGAGTGGTTCGAAGTTCCAACCTCATCGGGCAATGCAAAAATTAGAATTTTAGATCCCATTCAAAATCCAATAGACTGGATATTTTTTAGGATTTGGATTTCAGGATTGCGACGTTTTCATTGGATTCTATCATGTATGATAATCAAAGTTTATTTCGAAGATTCTCAAGTACGAGGGCATGGGATTGGCATTTAATCAAGTGCATCAACCACTCTATGTACCTCGATGTTGGCAGTGCTGGTTGTTGAACTCCTCTATCATGAACTTCGTAAAAAATGTACCCTTCACTCGAGCAAGATCACTTATTAGGCATGGCAAGCTTTTTCTACCTTATTTATAGCTTGGATTGAGAAGTTTCGTCAAAATTGGAGGGTGTTGTCTATGTCTAATGTCCTTGGAGGATTGACTTCGAGATTCAAAGTAGAGGCAAAGGGCTAGAGCCTAGAGGAGGGGGGCATAGGGTTATATTGATGAATAGGATCCCAATATATGTAATGATTTTGATGATATGTAGTTATTTGTTGTAGCATGATGTTTTTTTGGACTCTAGAGGACATTTAGAGCCTCTTTGTTTATGTATTTTGGGTTCGATATGGATTACACTCGTGCATATTTTAGTTATATGCACCCTTGCTATATATACAAGAAAGCTTTGCATATTTGTGTTTAACTGTTTGGATTCGCATGGATGTACATAAATATGTATATTTTTTAAGGTTACTTGGGAGCGAGAGCGAAACAAAAAGCGAATTTTTCAAAAGCTTTCGGGGTGGGAGCGTTTTTATGTAATATATATGTTTTTATATATTTTGATGCATATGTCAACAAAACCATGTGCATCCCATCAAAATTCAAACCATTATGCACAAATATGCAAAGTTTCTCATTTATATACCAAGTAAGAGTGCATACAACCAAAATAGCTCCGAGTGCAATCCATATTTGAACCAAAGTACATCAATAAATAGGCTTTAAACTAGGGATTCTTCAAAAACTAGTTTTGAGGCCACCAACATCAATCTGAACAATTAACACCTCCGACATCAAGCTACATAGAGGGGTTGATATGTTTGATTAAATGGCAATCCCATACCCTCATACATGATAGAATATAGAGGAAACATTGCAATCCTGAAATCCTAAAAACTGTTAACCTTGTTGAATTTTGAATGGGATAAAAAATTCAACTTTTTGCATTTGAAGTTCGATGAGGTTGGAACCACTCTCAAACATCCTGAAACAATTAATGGTAATGTTAAAAGTTTAAGTAAAATGATAGAAAATGAAAGATAAGGAGAATGCCAAATTTTACTTTAAGAATTTAATATTACCATTTAATGCTACTGATGATTACTAAGGTTAGGTTTTTTGCTATTAGGGTAGGCTTTTTCTCCTTTATATAGCATTACTATGGACCTAGGGTTAGTTACTCCCCATCCATCCCCCACCCATCACTTAAATTTTTGGTTTTTTTGAAGAAAACTTGGAAAAAAAGGTGGGAGCATTTTTTTTGCCTAGAAGCGAGCTTCTGGAAAATATGCTCCCATACAAGAGCTTTTAGGAAGTGCTCTTTCCCAACACTTCCTGGATGCTTCCTTCAAAAGCGAGCTTCGGGATCGGGGGCGAAGGTGGGGGGGCGCTCCCACTCAACATAGATATTTTCTATCAAATTTTGAATCTTTTATATTTTTTGGCTGGCCAATTTTCTTTTCCAGTTTTGATCGACTTCCAGTTTTTGGAGTCCATCGGTTTGGTGACTAGTCAATTTCTGACAACATTTATTTCAGCCCTTCTCAAGTGCCATCCTTGCTGATTTTTGCGTTCCCCTCTATAGAGACAATTTGTTTTATGGGTTTAGTTCACCCATGTAGCAAAAGGATAACTCCGTGATACCCAAAAAATGCCACAACTGTGTTATGGGCAAGGTCAACCATGGCATCTCTCCATACTAAATAGTTGGTGGCCTTGCTCTATCTGGGTACTTGGACTTATGATGCATGGATCTACCCTATTTTGGTCATCTCTCTCACTAGCAACCAACAAGCATACAAGCAACTCTTGTTGACCGCGCCAAAATTCGGAGAATGTATTTCTATTTCCATTTTTTTGTAGAGACACCCCTCTACTACCCCACAACTGATTGGCAATAAATTTTTGATTGTTTGTTTGAGTAGAATATTGTGCCTTGTGTTACGCACTAGAGCTGTTGCAACATTCCAGCGAGGCTAAGCCTAGAACATGGGTCAATTTTTATTATTATATAGGCTAAAGTGGGTTTTATTGTATGGATATTTGGATTGGGGGTTCTTTACCCCCTATATTGGTCATGGTCATCCCCCTTGGTTTCACTCTCAAAAGTACTTGGTTTAATGGCCTTGTTGACTACCCCTTCGCTGTGATCACCATGTAGGGATTTTAGCCCATGGGTTGGTGTTCAAGGGCTTTTGGGGGTGACCCACTGGGGCACATGAACATCTTGGTTTTATTTACACAAAGGTGATTGTGTGTTGTAAAGGGTTGTTGTCCCCTATTAGCACACCTTTTGCACCCTCTTGGACTTGCTTTTATCATCAGGAAACCTCTACTCTAGTGCTACTAGCCTATGATGTCATCTGTCCAGGAGATGAGCCTACAAGCCTTAGAAGGGGGGGTGTTGAGGGACAAGCATCATTTTGGGGTTAGATGGGGCATGATGCCCCCCCCCCTTGGCTCACTACTTCATCTAGTGAAGCCTTTTCTCAACTTATTTTAGCTTATTTTACTATTTTTGTCTATTTTGGGGTAAAATTGCTTAATTATGTAGCATTTACCCTTCAAATATTATTATTTTATTTTAGGACTTGTAGGCTCAATATTAAATATGTGAGGATGAAATAGTATAAATAGACATCCTCCTCTCATTGTAAAATCATAAGATAAGGGTTAAAATATGATTCTTTTTCTCTTTCTCCTACTCTTTAAGTCTCTTTGGTGATGTGCACTTCTCTTTTAATGATCTCTTTTGCTTGATGGTGGATGGAATGATGTTATAAGGCTTCTTCTTGCACATGCACATGGTTGATGCTAGAATAGTTGGAATGAGTCATGCACAAGTGTGACCTAAAGGTTCTTTGCTGACCTCTTCTTGAATGTTGGTAAGATATGCTTCTAGCCAGCTTAAATGGTGGTTTATGCTGTATTTTGCTAAATTAGGGCTTTTATCAATATTTTGTCAACTTTATAGGGAGGGAATGTCCTTCATAGGGGTTCTCTATTGCTATAAGGGCTTTGGACTTCTTCATTTTCCCTAGTTAGGCTCTCCTACCGAACCGTAGAGGTTGCTAGGTGATGCCCTAGCTTGCAAGTGCTAGAAGAACATCTTAAGAGAGGGACGTTAACCATAGATATCTAAATGCCCTAGTGTAACATCCCCAACCCTCTGACTGGCGAAGAGGATGCTACTAACACCAATCATATGGGCAAACAACCCCATGAAGATGAACATGCATCAATGCTGAAATAAAAAGCTTAAACATAATACATACCAAGATGCATAATCCATCATACAAATATGCATAGTTCCTCAACATTCAGCGGAAGCAAACATATACATTCCAGCATTCAACATGTTCATCATTTCTCATGAAACAGTAGATATAATTGCAGAGATGAAATAGTTAGGAGTACTTATCTTTTAATGAAGAATTCGCCCTGCAACCAGCTACATCGCTGCAACGTTCCACCCAACCATAGGCGAGCGTGCTCATCAATCTCTCAGCAACACTGCCACCCCCGAGCTGGGCATGATTCCTCAAGGAATAAGGGTCAATGCAGGCTTACACATAGCCAAGGTACACAAATCAGCCAAACCCACACAGTAGGGTTTACCAAGTCGTCAAGGAGCTAGGAAAGGCTAAATGCTAAGCTGGTGGCCTCAACACTAGTTTTCTCAAGCATACCTAGCCTCTAATCCCACTCTCAACAGTTCGAAGACCAACCACTGCACATCGCAGCAAAACAACCCATTGACAGCTCTGTGAAGAAGGCAAAGCGAACAGGGTGACAATCCCAAACAAAAGATGAGACACAGTTCAGGTCCAACCACACTCTAGAGTTGTTCTTGGCCCTAGTGTGGCCAAGACAACTCAGCAACAATCCCCAAAAGACGTCTGCTGCCTCAGCAACCAAGAAGCAACCCAAAACGAGGGTGAATCGACAGCCCAAACTCACAATGAAAACTATGGCAACCTTACACAGTCCCAAAACAGGGGAGAAGTCTGATTCTCAATCTTGGGCAAAAGGAGGACATAAACGCAAACCACAATTTGATAAGGAAACGATGAGAACCTTACACAGTCCGCAGTTGGGGAAGAAGGAAAACTCCCAGCATAGACAAGGGAAAACTCGGCCAACGGATGTGGAAATCAGCAGTCGTCCAACATCCAAGAGCCCACAACACACAATTCCTCAATGCAATCGCTAAAGAAAGTTGCACAAACAAGAATGGGGAAAGAACCGATTCTCCATCAATCTGTGCATGAGGAAGATTAACCGACCCCCTGCGCGAGAGTGAACAACTCCGCCTATGCATGAGGGTGAGCCGACAATGGAGAGAATGGCAGTGGTGGTTTTTGCTTGCCAACGTGAGGTCAACCTGCTGGTGGAGTGTGCGTGTGGGCAAGGACTGACAGTCCTGCCACACTCCACTCCCAGCCATAACTGCGTCAACTACTCAACAAAACATTAAAGTGGTAGTTGGATAAGACAAGGAAAGATGGGCAAATCAAATAGGGTGGTGACACATGGATTCCCCACCCTCCCCTAGTCCAAGGTTAGACATCCGCCACCCTTATCCTTTGGAATCATTCCCTTTTCATATTAACGTTGCACCGTTGTAGCTGGCTGTAGGTTTATTTTAATTGATGTGCGTATTTACATGATGCCAAACTATAATGGTGCCGGATAACACGATATACCATCGACAACTATCCCCATTGCCGAAACATACACAACCAAATCGATGGTGGGGCTTTTGCCTTTAGCTCCTCACCACGATTAATTACAATATATACATCATGTATCTTTAATGCAAACGGGTAAAAACCGGGGTGTTACATAATACATTCCCCTCCCCCTTGGAATAACACCGTACTCGGTGTTCCAATACATAGGAATACATATACAATTTGCACATCTAAAATTTCAAAACTTTGCAGATCTGTCCCACGTTCAATTATTTACTTTGAACGTTCAGGACCAAGCCCCTCGGCTTCCACGAACTTCTCCTGCTGGTTCTCAGCTTTCAACTTATCTCGAAGCCTAGGAACTTTGTGGCTGTTGCCCTCTTTATGTTCCCTTGTTGGGCAGTCCCGGCATAAATGATGTCCTCCGCATCCCCAGCATTTCACTGGCTGCTTCATCTTTACCTGCTCAATTTCTTCTAAGTCTTCATGCCTGGTCCGTTTTTTAACGGGTCGCTTGGACGAATGTCCCATCACTGATCCACCTTCCTTTCCTTTGCCGATTGCTCCCAGAAGGCTTTTCACCTCCCTTTGCAAACTAATAGAGTCTTGCAAAATCTGGTGGTTCATTTCATTCTGCTTTTTCTGTATCTTGAGCATCTCTCCAAGATTCTCTTGGGTCCCTGGTAATCATTTGAAGGAGACTTCCAGCCAAGTCCAACAACTTTTGATCTGCTGCCATGATCAATGTGCACCACCGGGTTTCACTTTTCTCACCTGTGAAATGCACCATTGAAATTCTGTCAGGCCAAGCATAATATAGACATTAAAATTAGTCAGTTAATTACCCAATTGGCATGACAGTCCAAGTCTCATCAAGGAGACTTTCATATTTTCCATGCCTTCCCAACAGGCACACGAGCTCATTTATGTCCATTCTTGGGCAGGGAATTAACTATTCCAACATTCACAATTTACTTTCAGCAAATACACACATTCCATTTTCAGTCATACATGCATTCAACAATCTTTTGTTTTCACCATATATATATATATATAATTAAAAAGGCAAGAGAGAGCAACAAGAGTTTTTCCCCTCTATGTTCTGTTCCATCCTGGAACCCACACCACCGCTGTGGCTTTTTATGCTCTCAGCTTCTTTCACTTCACCGTGAATGCTGGACCAATCCCTCTTGGTCATGACACTTAGTGTCTCCGGTCCATTCTAGACCTCTAAACCATGGAGCCTCCCCACATGGTTTTCCTCGGTTGCTAGGAACTTCACAGTCTCACTAGCACCTTTTTCATTACCGCTCATTCCGAGCTCTCTAGGACAGTCACATGTCCACATGCACCCCTAGGATGCTTTCATAGCCCTTGCTTCCAGCGGTACCTATATCCAAACATTGAATAGATTCACATGTTTAGTTTATTCTCATCGGTTTCATCTCTAGAACAAGAGCTTAAAACATCATAACCAAATCATACACACATGTACATTCATAAGCAAAATAATCCAATACTTATCTATATTGTGTGTTTCCTCGTTGGTCCACAGGATCTTGCTTCGCTTTGCAAGCCTTGGGATCGCCTATGGACTTGGATGTTAGGTTAGTACGCAGGCTGCTCCACAACATCAAATAATTAATGTCCAGCCAGTACACCCTCATGTCGACTGGGCTTGGAACTTTACCACGACCATTTCCAGGTCCAGGACCTACTATGGATCCCCAGGCATATAACAGCCCAACATACACTTATACCAACATACACTTATATCAACAATAATACATACACTTACATCAACAACACACTTATATCAACAATAATACATACACTTATATCAACAATAACCCTTACTCTGCAACCCCTCACAACAACCGTTTGCCTTTTCTCTTTAGGGTGCAACACCCAACTGCATCTATTTAGCCTGTCAACACAAGCAATATAAGCAAACTCATCAGCGTTATTGCTCTAAAACTGTAATCATATTTCATACCATTCACTATCAAGTATTGAGACACCAGGAGTGCGTCCACTCCCTACGGTGTAGTCAATATTGAAAACCCTTTCATGACCCAACATCGGGAAAGTGTGCATCCCTTTCCGATGTGAACCATGTAGGCCCTATTCATACTCAAGCAATCAGTCATAATGGAAATAAAATCAAAACTTGTTCTGCATATGGAATTGTAATAATTTGATATGCATATTCTTAGCTAGGGTCACAGAACACTCATCCATTTGTCGATGTAGTATTCCTTCGTTAAGGAGGAATGGGGGCTCCCTTTTCTGAGTTGACAGTCCCTCGGTTTGCCATCCCAACTCCTTTTTACATTTCATGTCCATGCATGTCTTACCGACATAACCTATACCATCTCACTCATGTTGCTTACCAAACATGTAGTGCAGATGAGACATTTCCAAAATGTCCAATGGAGTTTCACCCGAAACCCATTTCTAAGATAAGGGAAAACCTTCCCATGAAGTTTGGCTCTTGCAGGCCATCACACATGATCTTCCTGCAGTGTGTACCCTTGGCACATTCATCAAATAGCCAAACAGTCAATCATTATCTGATAATACAATCCAAATTGATTGTTCCATAACCAAGCAATGCCATTAGTAATCGAATTCATTAGGAATTTGCAATTCTGTCTACTACAGAAATTAGTTTGCTTGGCAACGAGGTGATCCTCAATTGTGGGTCTCTTGTAAGTAGCACCACTATGCCCATTATAATTTTATGCTTACTAGCATAATATGAATACCCACTTACAATGCGTTCTCCTGACACCATCTTATGCAAGCCAATAGTGATTAGTAGTTGTCAGCAATTTCTTAAATCCGAAATTCACAATTCAAATTTAACAACCCATTATGCATACCAACTATTTTCACCGCCATGAGACTCTTTTCATAAGGTTTGGCTCTTTCACATGGTAGATTTCGGTCTTTGTCATGGTCTTACCCTCGTTGCCATGCTCTAAATAATCTACTTGAAACCTGAGCTTCAATCAACCAAACACTTGGTAAGTCTGGATGCATATAACCTTTTTATTGCTGCAACCATCACTGAAGCATTTTCAGAATTTATAAAATTCAAATACTTCCA
Source organism: Pseudotsuga menziesii (assembly GCA_001517045.1). Taxonomy (NCBI): domain Eukaryota; kingdom Viridiplantae; phylum Streptophyta; class Pinopsida; order Pinales; family Pinaceae; genus Pseudotsuga; species Pseudotsuga menziesii. Next base: position 307,228 of record LPNX010299463.1, read on the forward strand.
GCTGTTAATCACATCAATATTACCAAAACTCATTTACTTCATGCAATCATTATCATACTAACATTAGCAAGGTATAGTCACATCATTCATGCAATTAAATGAAATGTTTAGATATTCCTTACTTCACAGGCGTATCATTTGTACCACCTTGCTCTTCCATAGAGCATTCCCGGCAGCCAATTGGTCATGACTATCCTCTTTATGCACTTACTATCCTACATTCATAACGGCCTTTGAAATGGTTCCTGAATTGTCATCAATTCATCATTTCAGCCATTAGTTATTCATAATATCACATGCACTCATCTTAATGCATTCATGCAATGCATCACAACATTTGCACCTGTACTTATGCAATCAGTCACTCACACCCTTCATATGCATCCATTCAATGCATGACTACAAGATTCATAAATTTTTTTTAATGCATATCCATTCAATGCTACCTTGCATTGATTCAGGAATACTATGCATTCAACATACCATGCATGGCCTAACCATGACTACTTCATATAGGATGCATTATTACAATCAAGATCATCAGTACTTACTTTCCTTGGGCTATTAAGCTCAATCAACATATACAGGAATGACACCTTTCTATATTCAAATATCCACATGGTATGAGGTCTCTTACCTTTACCACTCCTTGGAAATTGTCATAATTAAACCATTACCTACATGGATCCTACTTACACCTTCAACACTACCAGTTTAGTCGGCATCTTGCGGAGGATTGCAGAATTTGCTCACCAACTTTTGACTATGGACTGGTTGCCTCATCCCTTCCTCCAGAGGGTTGCTAGTCACATTTGTCAGCATCAGCAACATATTCAACCAGGTCCATGTTGTCGTTGGTTTTTCCATTAACGCCAACACCAATGCAATAACTATCATTAGTGGTTCATTATAAATGTATAATCCTCAATATCCTATGTATGCAAAGCATATCCTCATACATTTCAGGTATAGAACTTAGGAAATGTAGTTATAATCAGCAAGATAGGGTTTAAGGAAACTTCCCTTTTCAAGTCCCACATTTTCGCATGGAATTCCTCTTCCACACAACAGTTGGTTTGACTTCATAGTCTTGCTACCTCTAGGCATGCAATTCCCGGATTTGTCCATATTGACAGTAGCACATTTCTTTTTCAAACAATCATTAGTACCTTGCTGCTACGCATTCAAACTCTGGTGATTCTCCTTTGTTCCTTGCTAGATAACCTTTCCAACGTCTATCCACATGCTTCATTTTGACCTTGGGTGTGAAAACCACACCACTTCTAAAATGAAGATTTTCACCAATTTTAGGCAAAACACACAATTGTATTTTGGTATGGAATGCTAACTTCAACCACCTAGGATTTTCTTCTCCTTTTCAGCCTTGAAGCTGTTGAAAGACTACTGGGAATTTCACTGAAAACCCTTGAATCTCTAAAAAATCCCACTTGAAACCCCAAAACTTTCCTTCATCAAATCGGGTCTCTTCCCAACTAAAATTTCGACACTTCAGTGGTCAGAACGACTAATTTCCTCCGTTGCTCATCGGCGGCCATACAACTAACCTTTTTCGCTGCATCGGATCTTTGGTTGTCTAGGCTTCCGAATCACTATCGGCGATGGCAGTGTATCGGCGATCGAAACCGCTAACCTTTACTGCATCGGCAATCGGAACCACAATTCTTTGGGTGGACTTCTTTAGGTAGCCGCAACTATGGGCAACAACCGACTGTGGGTTCCGCAGACCATACAACCCGTCGGCGGTCTCACCAACTGATTTCCGACGATCTGATCCACTAGTCTTCCCCATCGCACCGACGATTCAAACAACAAATCCTTTCCGCTGCGTCGGCGACCAGAACCACTATCATCAGGTGGATAGTTCCTTAGGCATCCGCAACGGTGGAAAGTGTTCTTACTTCGGTTTCCGCGGGCAGACATCTAGACTTCCGATCGGCGATGTCAACTACTGCTCATCGGGCGTTTCGACGGTCGAAACTTCTAAGTTCTTCTGCTGTATAGGCGAGTTACTCGTCCGATTCCTTCTGCTGCATCGGCCTGCAATGGTCTATTATCCCGCGTCTGATCGACATTAGCATAACCTGTTAGTCGCCCAGCTTTCCGCAAAGGCGGCCAACAATCTCCTTAAGTCTTCCGCAGCTGTAAGGCTATCAGCGGTCGGAAGCGCTAGTTGCTGCGGTGTTGGAGGGCTAGTTGACTAAGCAGCCGCAACGGCGGATTCTCAAACCTTTAACGTACCCGATCGGCGATCCGACCCTCAATAACTTTTTGACGACCTTATACTTATACAAAATTTTCAAATTTTCTTCTTGTTGGCTGTCGGAAGTACTAATCACTGCGGCATCGGCGGTTGAAGCCTCTATCCGTCGGAAGGATAGTTCACTGGCTAGCCGCAACGGCGGACGTTCAATCCACTAACTTCATCCGTCGTAGCTCATCGACAACGGAATTAACTAGGTGTCGGCAATGTGTTCCACTAACCATCGCTGATGGCCGACGACTCCAGGACTTAAAGAAATTTTCGAAATTTTCCCTTTAGTCTTCCTTTTCGCCGCTTGATCGGCTCAATTCTCTTCTTTTCGTCGGCGAAATAGTTCCATCAGCAGCCGCAACGACGGCCCGCCATTTTCGATCTTCTTTTGATCGGCGGCCCAATCTACTAATGCTTTCCGATCAGCGAACTGATTTTGACCGGCATCGGCAGTCGGAGCTTTTCTCTGTCGGAAGACTAGTGCTCTAGGGTCTCGCAACGGCGGACGCATGAAACACTATCTTCCGTCGATCCAAACAGCTAACCGTCGTCGATGTTTTCGCCACTTAGAAAAATTTTGAACTTCCTTTATTGCATCGGGGGTCAGAGGCCCTACTCATTGGGAGCATAGTGGTCTAGCCATCCGCAACGGCGGCGCTCAATTGGCTAAGTATCGGTGATCCAAACCACTATATTTCGCCGATCGCCGATGGTCTTCACACTTAGACAATTTTTTTCACAAAATTTTCCCCCTCTTCTTGCCACAGAACATAACATCTGTTGGTGGTCGGGACCACTAAGTGCTATGCATAGGCGAACCTAACAACTATTTTCAGCCAATGGCCTCAGCAGTCCGAACAGCTAAATTTTGTTGACGCCGAAGGTCAATATCGGGCGTTTCTTCCACTACATCGAGTCGACGTTTCGGCGGCCTTCGCCGAAACTGCGGCTCCCACATCCACTAAGTTCCGCCGACGGTCGACGAAAACTTAGAAAATTTTCTCGCAATTTTTCTTCCAACTCTCCTTCGTCGGGTGTGTTTCCGCCTAGCTCTCCGGTGCATCGGAAGTCCTTCCCACTAAGTTTTCCGATGAACCGACAATTCAGACACTTTGACAAATTTGTGAATTTTCCAGTCGTCCACCGATTTCTTTTGGGTAGAAGGCAACATGCCCCTGCTATCTGGTTATTCATGGCCCATAGAGGCCCATTCTGCAACCTGCAAGCCCTGTCAATACATCTTCACGGCCCCTTCAGGCCCATGCTGCAACCTGGCTCTGATACCACTCTGTAACGTCCTGACCCTCTGACCGACGGACGCTACTAACACCAATCATACGGGCAAACAACCCCATGAAGATGAACATGCATAAATGCTGAAATAAAAAGCTTAAACATAATACATACCAAGATGCATAATCCATCATACAAATATGCATAGTTCCTCAACATTCAGCGAAAGCAAACATATACATTCCAGCATTCAACATGTTCATCATTTCTCATGAAACAGTAGATATAATTGCAGAGATGAAATAGTCAGGAGTACTTATCTTTTAATGAAGAACTCGCCCCGCAACCAGCCACGTCGCTGCAACGTTCCACCCAACCATAGGCCAACGTGCTCATCAATCTCTCAGCAACACTGCCACCCCCAAGCTGGGCATGATTCCTCAAGGAATAAGGGTCAATGCAGGCTTACACATAGCCAAGGTACACAAATCAGCCAAACCCACACAGTAGGGTTTACTAGGTCGTCAAGGAGTTAGGAAAGGCTAAATGCTAAGTTGGTGGCATCAACACTAGTTTTCTCAAGCATAGCCAGCCTCTAATCCCACTCTCAACAGTCCGAAGACCAACCACTGCACACCGCAACAAAACAACCCATTCACAGCTCTGTGAAGAAGGCAAAGCGAACCAGGTGACAATCCCAAACAAAAGATGAAACACAATTCAGGTCCAACCACACTCCAGAGTTGTTCTTAGCCCTAGCGTGGCTAAGACAACTCAACAACAATCCCCAAAAGACGTTTGCTGCCTCAACAACCAAGAAGCAACCCAAAACCAGGGTGAATCGACAACCCAAACTCACAATGAAAACTATGGCAACCTTACACAATCCCAAAACAGGGGAGAAGTTTGATTCTCAATCTTGGGCAAAAGGAGGACATAAACGTAGACCATAATCTGATGAGGAAACGACGAGAACCTTACACAGTCCGCAGTTGGGGAAGAAGGAAAACTCCTAGCATAGACAAGGGAAAACTCAGCCAACGGATGTGGAAATCAGCAGTCGTCCAACATCCAAGAGCCCACAACACACAATTCCTCAATGCAATTGCTAAAGAAAGTTGCACAAACAAGAATGGGGAAAGAACCGATTCTCCATCAATCTGTGCGTGAGGGAGATTAACCGGCCCCCTGCGCGTCCCTGCGTGAGAGTGAACAACTCCGCCTATGCGTTAGGGTGAGCCGACAATGGAGAGAATGGCCTTGTGGAGAGAATGGTGGTGGTGGTTTTTGCTTGCCAATGTGAGGTCAACCTGCTGGTGGAGTGTGCGTGTGGGCAAGGACTGACAATCCTGCCACACTCCACTCCCAGCGATAACTGCCTCAACTACTCAACAAAACATTAAAGTGGTAGTTGGATAAGACAAAGAAAGATGGGCAAATCAAACAGGGTGGTGACACATGGATTTCCCCCCCATAGTCCAAGGTTTGACATCCCCCACCCTTATCCTTTGGAATCATGCCCCTTTTCATTTTAACGTTGCACCGTCGTAGCTGGCTGTAGGTTTATTTTAATTGATGTGCGTATTTACATGATGCCAAACTATAATGGTGCCGGATAGCACGATATACCATCGGCAACTATCCCTATTGCCGAAACATACACAACCAAATTGATGGTGGGGCTTTTGCCTTTGGCTCCTCACCACGATTAATTACAATATATACATCATGTATTTTTAATGCAAACGGGTCAAAACCGGGGTGTTACACCTAGGGATTGAGACGAAAATCATATCCCCTTTCTTGTCATTTTTACTCTATTTTTCAGCATTTATTGTATTATATTGGTGGGTGCAATTTTATGCATGAAAGACCTTAAATCAGAAAAACCTTAAAAAGCCTAAAAATTAGAAAATTCATAACTCAAAAAATAGCCTTGAGTTCGTAATTTTGGTCCTCCCTAGAAATTCGCTCTAGTGGATTTATCCATGGATCTTGAAGCGCATCCTCATTTTATGTATAAAAAATCCTAAAAATGATATATTGTCAAAAAAGCCCTAAAACTTGACAAAAACTCAAAAACCTAAAAATATTTGAAATTTGCTAAATCTTGTCTACCTCTCAATTTCACCCTAGTTGATTTATCCATGGATCTTGAAGCGCATCCTCATTTTATGTATAAAAAATCCTAAAAATGATATATTGTCAAAAAAGCCCTAAAACTTTACTAAAACTCAAAAACCTAAAAATATTTGAAATTTGCTAAATCTGGTCTACCTCTCAATTTCACCCTAGTTGATTTGTCCATAGATCTTGAAGGGCATCCTCATTCTTGGAGCTGCCTCAAGAAACACGAAAACCCTATATCTCCAAAACCCTAGGCAATGTTTTCTTTTTGAGGTCTTCTAGGGCCTCGCCTTGCCTTGCTTGTCCATCTCCTCCTGAGGACACAATTGTTTGAGTTGTCCCTTTGGGTTGTGTGAAATCATTGGTAAATGTGAAATTGTGCTGGAAATCATTGATATTTGTTAACTTGGACAAGTAGCTGTTTGGATTAACTCCTCATTAGTTTAAGTGGTCTTCTTAATTGATTGATTGATTCCATATAAGGCATTGATCTTTGCTATAAAGGTTGTAGATAGGTATCTGCTTGTTGGTGTTTGCAAGTATCTCAAGAGGCCTCTCCCTTGGGTTCAGGAGTTACCCAATGTAGTTGAGAGACCGAGTTGAGGTGGCATTTGGGCTTAGTTTTCTCCCATGCTTACCATTCACTAGCATACACATTACATTGTGCAACAAATGTGGGACTGCTAGTTTGAACGGTAACACCTCAGATCAAAGTTGTCAAGGTATCTTTGAGATTGAAGAGACACCCATTAGCTTAAATCACAAATTTTGAACTTAGGTTGTGGAGATCTTAGTAGTGGTTGCAACAGAGTAAATGTCCAACATATATCTTTGAGGTACATGGACTTGGTCTTTCTATTTTTTGCAATTGGATTGGATATATCTTTGAGTTTGAATTAAATTGGTACATGTTTTCGGGAGAAAATATATAGGAATTTTGTTGTTATATTTATTGGCTTTCAAAGACTTCTAGAAGGTGCCCAATCAAAGCTGTAAATAATTATTCATATTCATTTTGGTGATTCAATTGTTTTATTGTAACACAAATGTTGGAATAGATAATTAGATAAAGGTTAGGGCTCAACATTGAAAACTTGCTTTTGGGGCTGCAATATTAGTATTTATATGGCTGTTTATTGCTTTGTGGATGCTTAATGCTATTATGACCTGGAAAAGCTTAGGGCTAGAACTATATGCTTGTTAAGCATCCACAGGGCTCAAATGTAACTCAATGTTAGTTAGCTACCCATATTTTCACTGTGGCTTGGGAGGTGTTATTGTTTCTCCCTAGTAGTCACTAGTGTTGTTTTTAATTTTGTTGGCCTATGTAGGTTTCTCATGTCCAACTTGACATGAAGATTGCTTTGCCATTGGATTGGAACTTGGACCTGCCTTTGTTGGGTCTAATGTGAACTCCTTTGTGGTGCTTGTTGCTGCTTAGATCCGCACATGAATATGAGAAAAATCTCAACTCATTGAGAGCGGCCTTGGGGGCAAGTCAACAAGTCGGGTGCCAACTGTCACTACAACATTCGACTCCTTCTATTTAGGCTCGTGTTATTGTATCCTTGTGTGGGGGGAGGGTAGGTCCAAGATCCACGGTTCTGGTCCGGATCTGCCAGGATCCGCATGACAAATGGTTTTGCAGAAAGAAGGATACACATCTTGCGCTGGAGAAATGGATCCCATGGAGGAGACACAGATCCTGGCATTTGGAGACGGATCGACCAACCAGATGGCCCCTACTCATGCGGATCCCAACTCAGATGCAATAGAATTTTAGGTTTTTTATTCTTTCTAGGTTTTTTTAGAATATAATATGCCCTTAACCTCACATCCAATATACAACTCACGGCTATTCCTCAAGGTTTGTTTCTCGAATCTTTGGTTTTCTTTCTCCCAGACAGTGACTCAAACGACGTGGCATTTGTTCTTTTGAGACACATTGTTCAAATGGCAAACGACAAGCGACAACATATGTAAACTGTTTATTTTCTTCACTTGATTGATGTTTGTTTGTTTTCACTTGTTCATGATGTAACTATCAAGTAAATAGAGGGAAACTGTCAAGTTTGTTTTGTGTGTATGTATTAAAAGTATAAAATCAGTGTTGTCGACTTGTAGCTTGCGCATACGTTGCTATAATTATTATTTGTGCTGTAGGATGTATGTAGGATGTATTACTTGTATTATGTATTTCAAGTATGTTTATTAAAAATTAAAATTTTTAATTTTAATATAGTTTACATTTATATTATTTTTTAAATTTATGATTTATTCCTTTGTTGTGTGTGTATATGTTGCTATAATTATTATCTGTGCTGTAGTGTATTACATGGATTATGTATGTTTATTAAAAATTAATTTTTTAAATTTCAATATAGCTTACATTTATAATATTTATTAAATTTATGATTTATTCCTCATATTTCCAGTTTCCACATACTCTTTATTTTATTATGCAAAAGGTGCACAATTTACTAGTTTAGTAAACTATCATTTAATAGTTTTAATTCTAATGGTGTGATTCATGAATGGTTTTTGATTATAAACTTCAAATATATTTTTTAAAATTTAAAATATTTTATTATATTTTTTGTACTTGACGTATCCTTATCTGTATCTGGATCCTGGCTTTTTTCAAAAATTTGACGGATCTGTATCCGGATCCATATCTTGGTAACATAGGTTTAGGGCAACTCCTAAACAAAAGCCATGGAAGGTAGACCCTATGACAAACCTAGGATGATCACCTTGGAAAAGGTGACTTAGGAGTTAATAAAACTAGGAAAACAACCTAACAATATAACTTATCAAGTAATTCAAAGTTTCAACATGCATGAAATAAAAACCAATGTCTTATTATTGGGAAAAAAATACAACTGTGAAACATGCAATACTTGCAAGCTACACTAATAAATTACTTTTATTAGCAGAAATTGAAGTGTTATTTGTTAAAATTAGGGTTAGGTTAGGGTTTGAAGCAAAAAAATTAAAATTTGTACTTTAATGCAAAACTGAACTTCTAAATCAATGCTAAAAACAAAATAGTATAGCTGTGACAAGACGAGAAATTTAAACATAATTTTCATCTCTTTCAACTTTAACACTCCCAAAGGTCCTCGTGTTAAAGTTGAAGCATACAATAACAATACCCAGTATAGCAACAGTAAATAAACGAGACAAACGACTAGCATCAATAAAAAATCTAATTGAGAAAACAATATTGATTTAGACTTCCTCTATATTCAAATTTACTTTCATATCAGATCTTATCTCTTAGGAGACAAGTCACTCAAAAATGGAACAAGTCTAACCCTTATTTGAGGGCATGGACATACCTGAGAGAAATAAATAAGATACTGAAGGGTAAGGTTAAACAAGTACAATAGAAGTGCAACAACTTAAAACATCCAAGATCAACCTTAGGGTGTTGGCTAAAATAGTCCATAATTGTACAACTGAAGAAGGTGGCATCAAACTTTTGCTGCAATAAATTGCAGTCTTAATGACAGTCATACAACAACCAATAACTACACCCTTCTAAAGTGTAGAGGCAACCTTAAGATATACACTAACATCCTCAATCAGGGGTAGCACCTTCACAAAAACAAAAGGCACCTTCATACACAGCTGTAGCAGCTCAAAGAGAGGCTAAGAGAGGCAAAGATACCCTCTAAACAAATTCAACAGGTCACGACCTGCTACAACAGGCTAAACATCGTCACAACAACCCTAAAGGTCTCGACCCAGCTCTAAAAGCTCAACAAAGGTCACGACCCAACTCTAAAAGTTCACCGCCCAGCTATAGCAACTCAAAGAGGCTAAGAGAGGCAAAGATACCCTCTAAACAAATCCAACAGGTCACAACCTGATACAATAGGATAAACATGGTCACAACAGCCCTTAAGGTCTCGACCCAACTCTAAAAGGTCAACAAAGGTCATGACCCAACTCTAAAAACTCATCGCCCAGCTATAGCAACTCAATAAGGGGCACGACCTAGCTCTAAAAGATAACGGTCCAGCTAAAGCAACTCAACAAGGGACACGACTTAGCCCTAAGGGGCTTCAATAGTCATAGCCCAACCCTAAGGGGCTTATAACAGTCACGACCCAGCCTAACAGGAGGATATCAGTCACGGCCTAACCCTAAGGGGCTTATAATAGTCATGGCCTAGCCTAACAAGCTCATGACAACCCTAGCAATGATCACGCTTGAGGGAGAGAGAAAGAGCAACACAAACCCTTAGACGTCAAGCCAAGATAGCAACAATCTAAAAAATCAGATGTAGATGAGTAGATCTCAGACCTTACCTAGCTTGAATCATAATGAGATCTAACACTTCATTTATAGGCTTCAAGATGTCTTTTGGGAGGATCAACAGTAAGGCTTTAGTGTTACTCAAGAGGTCCTAGGTCTTAGGAGTCTTACAAAAATAAAAACATATAATAATATTATGTTGGCTTAGGATAGGGTACCAATAGTCAAGATGTCATACATACAAGATAAAACATTAAGGTTAAGTCATCATAACAAAAGGGTCAAGGTACCAAATTGAAGAGGGGGGTGCTAGCACTACGACCAAGAAGGGGTTCACACAAGACCACAAGTCAACAAGAGGGGTCACAACAAGGTGGGAAGACAACCCCTTCACCCATAGGACCAAGGTGTACCAACAAGGTGGGGAAGCAACCCTTTTACCCACAAGATCAAGGTGCCAAAATTTTATCTTCTCTCTCAAGGTATATAATCTATGAGTGTTCCATGCAATAATTGGAAGTTTTTATCATCACCATGTAAGGAAGGTCCAAACTAGATGATTTGATCCTCTGGTCCTCCAGACTGCTCCTAAAGGTCAAGCGCTAGTGACATCATCAAGGGGTGGCCAGTCCCTTGAGAAACAACCTATCTTAATCATTTAGGAAAAGAGGACATCACACATCATCATCTTGGTTAACTGACCAAGATCCACCTGGTTAATTGACCAGGTATGTACCTGTAGGAACTGCTTTGTCCCAGACCAAGAATCTGCTTGGCCCCAGACCTGGAAGTCTCTGTCTCAACTTGTAGGATTTACTTGGTTCTCGTGACCAAGAAACTGTCTGGTCCCACACCATAATACCCTAGAGACATATAGGGGGCCTAACCACATGCTAGGGACTTTGCCATGGCATCAACCTGCTTGGTCCCAGACCAAGAACCCCAAGAGACTACTGGGGGCCCTAGGGTACCTCTAGTGACTTACTCTGCCTAGTTAACTAACTAGGAATGCTAGTTAACTGACTAGGGTGCCATCCTCCTTGAGAATGGGTCTCGCAGCTGCATTATCTAATTACAAGAAAATGAAAGCAAAGTCAAATTGTGAACTCTCTGAGGTGATGATTGAATTGGCTTGTTAAATGGAGGCGCGTCGAATTGTGAACCTGCTTGGTGCAAGATCAATTGTTTGTTATAAGTGAATTGTTAAGGGGAAGGGGGGTTTCTGATATATGCTAGGTACATGGAAACAAGTTTGGATATCAAGTGTGATACTGCAAGAGAAGAGGACTAGATCATAGTTGTGGGGTTATGTTCAACACTGACACCAATCGAGGGTGTAGCCTGATGGGCCCCCACGGTCACTACCTAGTAGATTCCCTTCACTTTAGAATTTGCACACAAGTGACAAATCTATAGAAGATAGACGTCGAAAGTATGTCTTTGGGGAGGGTTGATTCTAATAAATGTGGAATTAATTAGAATGTTTTAGGATTGATATTAGATGGAATTAAATGAGTGTGATTTACAACATGCATGGATGATTAAACATGAAATACTTAACATGCATCCAAGTTCTTTTCAACTGAAATCAAATGTGGTCTAATTACTACTTAAAGCAAATTAGGAAAAACTATAATAAGCTAAGTTAAAAGGAAAAGCAAAAAACATGCACGAAAATGACACAGAGAGGGGGGTAGGGGGGGATTTGACACCACTACCCTACCTGATGTGTTACAATGGGCTATGGAGCCCTTAAAAATGCCTATTGTTTGTCTTTATCATAGTTTTATAAATAAAAAAAATTGGTTTCAGTTTTGGTTGATTTACCAATTTGATAGGCGATTGAGTCAAATTGGTGATCAGTTCAATTCAGTCGGTCGATTTGGTACCGAATCGGCCGGTTTAGACACCAAATTGGTCGGTTCGGAGACGAACCGGTCTGGTCGGTCAATCCATGTCAAAAATCCACTGCTTTTGCTGGGACTTGCGTGGGGGACCTGCGGACTTGTTAAACTGGTGGTTGGTTGGGTTTTCTTCTAACCTAACCCAACCCCGACCCAAACCTAACGCATTAACCTATTTATTGAACCTGCCCCCTCTATTTTCCTACAACTATACTTCCTTTCATTGTTGTGAAGTGTGAAAACTGAAGAGTGAAGACCACTGCCTGTTAGAGATGGAGAGTGAACTGTGAGACAACCGTGGGAGTTTGGGCCTCTGGAGACAGTGGTGACTATGGCCATTTGCCATTGAGTGGATTGTGCAGGCTTGCAGTTGCCAGTGTGGACTCGTGGAGCAGTCAACAGAGCTGCATACCAGCAGTGGAGCAGTGGATAGACTTGGAGTTTCTGTAGCCTGTGGAGTGTGGAGTCTGTGGACAGTGGATTGTGTGCACTGTGGGCAGTGGAGTGTGCACTGTGGATTGTCAACAGTGGCTGTGGTTAGTGGCCTTGAGACTTGGAGTTGCTGTTGGAGACTTGGAGTCTACAAGTGCACTTTGTGACTGTTGGAATTGGAAACTTGGAGGCTGCTGGCTGCCTAGGACCTAGAGGAGGTAAATAGTAAATACTAAACACTAACAGTGAACTGTTAATCCATAACAATTTTGCTAGCTTGGCCGTAGCCACCTCCTTAGCCTTCATTGTATCCACATGCACAAATCACTGGGACACGGACCACACCAATACACAGCCTTTCCCCTACAAGGGGATAGCAGGGAGAGGCCCAAGGACAAAAGAAACTATCATCGCCAACCCAAAAGCAACCGTCACCGAAAAACACTAGAAGGAATCAGAAGGATCGTTGTTAAGACACCAAAACACCAGAAGCATACCCTTGCAATCTTTGAGCCAGGCTAGAAGAGCCGACAAGATACCAAATTCGTTAGTGGAAACAAACTGAACCGCCATATAATGAAAACTAAGCACATCCTCCATCAAGGCAAAGCCTCTCGAGGCTTCTCTCATGTGCAGAGTGAATGCACCTTTAATGCCATTTCTTTGATCTTTGGACTGTCGGCGTGTAGTGTCCATGCAATGAGGGGGGAATATAACCAAAGTTTCAAATACATATCAAAACCTTAGGGGAGCCACCAAGTGTGGGGTTGCCCCCCATTAGTACCAATACACCTTTGCCAAGTGTTGTAGCTTGATTGGCAAGCTGGTCAGTTACATAGTTATTATTTCTTCAGACATGCATCATATTAACTATTTCAATGCCCTGCAAAAGGTTAACGATTTGAGATTGGATAGGCTGGCTGGATAGGAAGTTTACTTATAACAGTTTGGTTGATGGCCTCTGTAAATATGGGTGGTTGCTGAAGGTAGTTAAAATCTTTACCAAAATGGTGCGAAGAGGCCACCATCTCAATGTTTCTGTGTATAATAATCTGATAGAATGGCTCTGCACTGAACAACTGTTGTGAGAGGCTTGACGATTGTGAGACTTGATTGTTGACAAGGGCTTTATTTCTAATGTTAAAAATTACAATGCCGTGATCAATGGACTCCGTATGGCAGGCAGAATCAAAATGGCTCACAAGGTTTTCCAAGAAATGTTATATAAGGATTGGATTCCTAACCACCATACATACAATATTCTTTTCAGAGGTCATTGTATTCATGGGGATATAGCAGAGGCCATGATGTTTCTTGATGAAATGCGGCAAAAGGACTGGCAACCTGACTTTGACACATGCAATACATTGTTCAGGGATCTTTGCAGCAGTGGGAGTGCTGAAAAGGCTTCTGCATTGCGAAACATGATGATTGAAAAAGCTTGCAAGATTGATCTTGTCACAGACAATGTTTTACTTTGTGAACTTTTTGCAACGTTGGGGATATGCACAGGGCTTCAAAACTATTACATGAAATGCTGGATGAGGGTTTGGTTTTTGAAAATATCAAATACGATGCTGTGATTGATGGTTATTGCAAGAAACAGACACTGCTGAAGCTATGAAGGTCTTCAATGAAATTATGCAGAGAGGTTGTTGGCAATTATCTCAACCTACAATGATTGATGAATGGGCTTGTCAATGAAGGCTGAGTGGGTGAAGGTGTTAAGTTGCGAGATTCTATGTTGAATAAAGGCTGTGCCCCAGACTTGACAACTTTTAACTTGTTAATTGGTGGGCTGTGCAAAGAAGGGGATCTGCAAGGGACAGACCTCCTTTTACTTCATTTGGTGGAGGATGGTTTAGTTCCTAACAACTTTACTTTTATGGTGTTCTTTGATAAGCTCTACAGGGAAGGGAAATTCAAACCGGTGTCTCTAAATTGGACGAATTGCTGAGTGAATTCTGTTTGAATGCAGTTTTATAGTATTGGGTTTCCAGCCACTTTATATTAAATGTTTTTGCTGTACTATTGTAGTGAATACCGAAATGAATGATCTTCAAATACCATTGAAAATCTGTTCTTCGATCAAGGAAGAGACAAAGTTAAATCATTACAAAACATGCTTCTTGCTATTGAAATGAAAAGTTGAACAAATTACAGAGATGGAATTCAGCTATGGCCTTACATCATTGGCAGATAATTTATAAAATCTTAGCCAACAATCTCTCAAAACTTGATGGGCTAGAATATTGGTATTCATATGGGCACAAAGATATTATAGTTGCCCTGTTATCTACATGCTTACCAATCTGAGATATGGCTCTTTTTAACCATGCTCTGCTTTCCATTTTTCACCTGGTAAATTTTTACACGATAATTTCAAGCTTCCAAAATTTGAAGTACATTTTTATATTTTAATTGGTGGAATTTGCATCGATGTTACCATTTATATCTTCTGATTTATTTAGTAAATTTTGACATACATACCTCTTCAGCACCACAATATGAAGTATAAGCAAAAGACACTTTCCACCTTTCATTTATCTATACTTACATGACAGAAAAACAAAAGTACATAAAATATAACCTCATGTTAATAGTTCCGTCATTATCTTGACTGACCTGTTAAAATTCAACAGTGCTGCATCATTATCTTGACTGAGCTGTTAAAATTCAACAGTGTTGCACCAACAAGAGCTAGAAGAGGCGACACTGTAGAAGATAAATGCATTAAAAACTCCTCTTATTCTCATACATAATTCCAAATATGCTATGATCTTTTTCTACAAAATTGGCATAATGCAGCCACCTCAACATTCTAAATTTGCTAACATTATTAATTCTAAAACTGCTCACGCCGACTAATACAAATCAAAACTGATCTTTACTCAATTGTATATACTATAAAATATTAAAAATTGTATGACTCTTTTATTGTCATTTGTCTCTTCTTTCAGCATCTAGAAGTGTTCTTGGCACTTCCATGGTTTATAACTTTATTGATCATTGCTTGTACTCTTTATTTCTATTAAATTTTTTTTGATCATTTGTTGAACATTAATAAAATTACCTTATATAATCCTATCTTATACAATAACTGAATCGATCCAATCTTTATACAATAACTGAATCGATCCAATCTTGAGTTTTATTATAGCAAGTCTAAGAATAAAGTATGTTGAGTTGTATCCCCACCCCCCCCCCCCCCCCCCCCCTTTTTTNTAGTGGAATTTGCATCCATGTTACCATTTATATCTTCTGATTTATTTAGTAAATTTTGACATACAGACCTCTTCAGCACCACAATATGAAGTATAAGAAAAATACACTCTTTCTATCTTTCATTTATCTATACATACATGAAAGAAAAACAAAAGTACATAAAATATAACCTCATGTTAATGGTTCCGTCATTATCTTGACTGACCTGTTAAAATTCAACAGTGCTGCATCATTATCTTGACTGAGCAGTTAAAATTCAACAGTGTTGCACCAACAAGAGCTAGAAGAGGCGACACAGTAGAAGATACATGCATTAAAAACTCCTCTTATTCTCATACATAATTCCAATTAGGCTATGAACTTTTTATACAAAATTGGCATAATGCAGCCACCTCAACATTCTAAATTTGCTAACACTTAAATCAACTATTAATTCCAAAACTGCTCACGCCGACTAATACAAATAAAAACTGATCTTTACTCAATTGTATAAAATATTAAAAATCGTATGACTCTTTTATTGTCATTTGTCTCTTCTTTTAGCATCTAGGAGTGTTCTTGGCACTTCCATGGTTTATTGATCATTGCTTGTACTCTTTAGTTATATTGAATTTCTTTTGATCATTTGTTGGACATTAATAAAATTACCATATCTAATCCTATTTTATACAATATCTGAATCAATCCAATCTTGAGTTTTATTATAGCAAGTCTAAGAATAAAGTATGTTGAGTTGTATCCCCACCCCCCTTTACAACACACATCTAAGTAACAGCTACTTATTTGATGGTTTCATCTAACTACATGCATCCTCTTCCTCCACATTCAAACCTTTTTAATGTGTACATAAGAGCATCAGTTACAGGCTTATCAAAAGGTAGGATCTCGATCTCATCCATTATTGAAAGCAAAATCCATAGCCTAACCACAACCAATGATTCGCCTAAGCAGATCTGTTTTTGATTTCCTTTTATCTCCTCTCACACCTCAAAGTCACACAAGGAAGAATACAAAAAATGCTTCTTATCAGCAACCTTCATCTTATGCATTGTGAGCTGTTTGCATCAATTCATGGTTTGATAAAGCAATATGTTGTTGTCAACGTTGACAATGATATTTGCTTCATCTTAAGATCATTTTTTCTCTTAATTCTGAAATAAAGTTCCATCTTCATTGTTATGTCAGGTATGGAACCATTCTTGTGTTGTTAACTCTCAATTGTGCCTATACTACTAGAGGGTTAAGATCCAGCAAGATTCCATCAGGCTGGTTATATTGCTCGTTGATCTAGGCATGCACATTGATCAGCAGGACCACATGACATGGGGATTCATGCATGTTGAGTTAATAGAAGAAGCAAGTCCCAATGAGACTACTTATTTTTTTTTTATTCTGTTCTATTTGGGCATGTCTATTATTACCATTTTCTTTATGTGAATGTTGATTTTTGTACCTAGGAAAGTGTTCCCCTAGGTGACTTTAGCCTTAGTCACTTAAAAGGGGAAATAAAGTGACCCTTGCATTAAATGACTTAAGTGGAGCTTTTAATGTGACTTTAGAGATTAAAGTCAAGTTTGATAAATTTAAGTGGGCGAGGGAAATTATTTTTTTTGAGAAATTAAATGGAGCATTTATTCAGATCCCTATATCTAATCTAATTTCAACCATTGGATTAGATGCTCTCTCATCTACCTAGGGTTTAGACAAAAGCAAGGGAAAAGGAAAAAATGCATTTATTCTTGTGAAGAGATTGAAGAGAAGAGAGAGCAGAGAGAGGGTACGATTTTCGAGGCACCCAGCTAAAGTTTTTACTGTGGGCACAAAAATCGAGATAGCATTAAATTGCTTACATAGATTCTAAGGAGAGTACGACCATCATTTATTGCTTGGCACTGAAATCGAGGAGACCGTACGACCATCCATACAGTATAGATTTTGGGCACATTTTTCAAGGTAAACTCAGGCACATATTTTGAGGAGGTCTGGCACATTTCTCGAGGCAACAGACAAGTTTTGTGTCACAGTTTTCGAGGCTGTATGACTGCATTTCATGCAGTTTGTATAATACGATTCTGAGAGTGTTTTGGCACAGAAATCAAGGGCAACATTTGTGTTTTGGCACATAAATCGAGGACTGATATTGATTGTTATTTTGGCACGTTTTTCGAGAAGGTAAAAAAATCGAGACAGTTCATGCACAGAAAATGAGGTAGCCTGCTGGGTGATTTGCGTTGGTTGAGATAGTTGTATTTTGACTTTAAAAGGCTGTCTCAATTTTTCCTAGAATAAATAATATAATTCTCTCCCTCTCTGACTGGTTTTCTCCTTGTGGGTTTTTCCAGGGCCATTGGCCAAAAATTTCTGAGTACTATGTGTTGAATGGTGTGCATTTATTTATTTTCTGTCCATGAAAAGATTGAAGTTACAATAGTGGTGTGGTTCCTTGGACCAAAATCAATAATGTCCGAACCTGATAACTTTTCCTTCATATGTAGTGGCATTGGAGCTATAGTAATGACTGTCCTTGTGCAACTAAACTAGTTGTACCTAGTTGAAACCTCTAGATCTTGTGCTCTAAATTTCTAATAGAATCCAAAATTCCAAATAAAGAGGCACAGACTGGAAAATTGATACTGAGCACAGCCCATGCAAGCTGCAGGTATTCCAGCTATCTAATGCCACTGCTACATCCACGATTGTTGGAAATCATCGTAACTGAATGAATTGACATTGTTTTGTCAGTGGCTCTCATGATAATTTTCCACCTTTTGTAGTAATTGCAGGTTTGCAATCTGGGGTTAGAACATGCAGTTAAAAATTTCATTAGCAGATGATCATCATTATCACTTGAAGGGCATCCCACTGACAGATTGTCATCAGCTAATAATAATAGGATCCAAAAGGATATGCAGTACAATAGTATGTTTGCAATTTGGCCTTAATCTTAACCACTATGCCACCAACATGTACATTTGGGGTATAGTTATTTTTCCAAGTACCTTTAACTTTATTATTTGGGTTTGATAGTTATATGGTTATGTCTTACATGGTGGTTTTTGGTGTATATATATATATATATCTATATATCTATGTAACTTATTTGTAAATACAATATTGATTTTGGCTTTAGCTTCTTTCTTTTCTTTATTTTTGTCTATTTCCTTATGTTTATGGTTATCCTTCCTTTTCTTACTAGTTATTTCCTTCGATTAGTATCAGAGCATGCTTAAAACAGAGGAAGTGCCTTGAATAATGAAGGCGTGTTATGTTATAGGAGTGACTTGGACATTTTAAAAGTAACCTTGGCCTTCAATATATGTGCAGCAAGGTTTTTTTTTAAAATCAATTCGGTGGAAAAGGATCATTTTCCAAAACTTTATTTAAATTTTGGGCTATTTCCTTATCTTTATGGTTATTCTTGCTTTTCTTGCTTGTTATTTCCTTCAATTAGTATCAGAGCATGCTTAAAAAAGAAGTGGCTTGAATAATGAAGGTGTGTTATGTTATAAGAGTGACTTGGACATTTTAAAAGTAACCTTGGCCTTCAATATATGTGTAGAAAGCTGTTTTTTTGTTATATATAAATAATTTAAATGTGGAAAAAGGAGATCATTGTCCAAAACTTTATTTAAATTTTGAACCATATTGTTCATGTCTGTATACATTACTTCTATTAGAGCAAATATCTTTATAATCATTACATTGCTTCTATTAGATCATATCATTTTTATGTGTCTATATTTTTCATTACATATTCATTATATATATGTGGTGGAATGAAAATATACTGGAAAACCATTTTGTTACGAGCTAGCCAGACTCCCCATACATTGAGAACAGGTAGGGCATGGAAATCCTGAAAGGATGTAATATTGATCCAATTCTCAAAGGTATTTTGTAAGCTATCTCCTTCCCAAGTGAATTGTGCACTAGTCACTTGTGTTGCATAATTCCACATTTCAATGATATACAGGTAATTGATGAATTGTGCACCAGTCACTTGTTTTGCATAATTCCACATTTCAATGATATACGGGCAATTGATGAAAATGTGTCCAATGGATTCACCTATAGATTTACAAAGAGATCATATGCCAGGTTCGTAGCCTAGGTGATTCCATACAGGATCCTTTCAACTAAAGTGAACCACATAAAAAACACTGTTTTGAGTGGAAAGTTTAGACTCCAGATTACTTGATTCCGCCACTCAGGTACAGGATGGTTCACTTTCTTCTGAAGCACCAAATAGCCCAAATTTGGAGAGTATGTGCTGTTATCAACTATTTTGTACCATAGTTGAACCTCTTGTTGAGCTGCCATTTGATGAACATGGTCAATGTTTATGTTCAGTGCAACAGAAGTTCATAATGTTTTGCCTAGCCAATTTTGGCTAGTCATTTATATTTTTATGTTGAAATGACCATGTCCCATAGGGTTTTTGTAATAAAGTGTGCTAGTAGGGGTTTTGAGTGGCTCGATCCCCTAAGACGTAAAATTTCAACTAAGGTATTCTAGGGAGTTTTTTTCTTTGTCAATTATGCTTTGCCTATAGCTGAGTATAATCGATGAGGTTTTCTCCCGCTTCCTCCAAAGTTGGAATGCCTGATTTTGAATTTTGGGCATTGAGGGGTTATTAGAGTACAACTAGTAAATATAAACCTACTAGACACTATTGGTATGTTCTATGGTCATTTCCTACGCCACGAGATATATTAAAACAATGTCGAATTTTTTTTTCCTGGACGGGTGGTGATTTTTAATTTTTAATTTTTTGACTATAAGGAATTAATTAAAATTTTCAATTAATTAAACCATTTTGACCATGGTTTAATTGAAAATTTTCAATTTGTAATAATTAAGTGGTGTGGGGGGTGTTTTTGACAAATAAACACTTATTTTCTAAGCCAAAGCATTTATTTAGCTCCTAGACACACTTATCCCGAGTTTTGGGCTATTATTTGGCCTTATAATTAATATTTTCTCAAAAACCAAAAAAATGAGAAATATTAATTAAAATAATAAAAAATAATAAATTGGAGAAAATCAAAATATCTCCAAAAAATGCCAAATTGAATAAAATAAAGAGCTAATTAGCTCGACACGGAGCATTTATGACGATTCCAATCAATATCAGCCAGTTTCAGATCAAGTATTGGAGTGTAGCAGTTGAACTATCAGTCAGAAATTCACCCTCTTTGGTCAAATTCGTTTTTGGGTTGAAGTAATTGTTATCTATTGGCCCGGTGATCATTACGAGGGGGGATGAGCCACCTCACCCCCCCTCATCATTACAACCCAGTCTTATCTCAGTTGCAGCTTAGTTCAACTCCAAATCATCATGTCGAGCTCATTCAATTAGTCCGGTGTTACTCTTAGTCTGGATTTAGGGATTTGAGCCCTATTTTCTTTCATTTTTGTATAAATAAGAGGCTCTTCTTCCCATTTGCATATGGAGAATTTGCAAGAGACCTCTGCTCAAATTGTAACAATTTTATTTGTTTAATGAATGGAATAAAGTGACTTTGGAGGTCCATGCGTGGGTTCTTGGTGTTTGATTTTAATCTTGTGGGAGGTGACATATTTCTTAAACTTATTCTTTTCTTTTTGCAAAGTACATGATCATTGTTAGCTTAGGAAGGCTATAAATCTAGCACAATAGGTTAATCATTTAGCGTTATAATTTGATTATCTATGTAGAATCCATTGAATGTCTAAATTGAACAAAAAGTAGTAGGTATACCATTGTTTTTCAGATATTTTCTTGATTAAATATTCTGGCATTGGATCTTGTGTTTTGTTGATTGAGAAATGTTTTTCAGGGATCATCGAAGGTGGAAAAGGGGTTGAAGTTCAACAACCTCTGCATCATGCAGGGCATTCAAAGCGCTTATTTTCCAGTCAAGAAACACAACTAAAAGTGGCTTTTTCCTATCCTTCATAAACTTAAAAATATTTTCCTTAAGTATCAGATCCATCTATCCTTCTTCTTGCTTCTTATTGCCTCTTTTTACTTTGCTTCTTATCTTTACTCTTTACCATTCTTGCTTCTCTGGTTTTCTTGCTCTTTTTTTGCTCTTCTTTTTTGCCTCTTTGTTCTCCTCTTTTTGACCCTCTTTCCCTCAATTTTTTGCAGCCATCTTTCACTTGTCGGCTGCCCTCTTTTGGCCTTTTTATTTGCAGCCATTCTTCTCTTTGTCTGACTGTCCTATTTCTTATTATTTTGCAGCCAACTTCTCTTTTCGTTGGCTGCCCTATTTCACCTCAATTTTCAGCATTTTGGGCATTTTTTGTGGCCACGTTTTGACACTTTTTTGAGCTTGTTTTCCTTGCTTTTTGTTGCCATCTTTCACTTCTTTGTTGGCTGTCCATTACTTCATTTTTGTAGCCATCTAACTTCTTTGTTGACTGCTTCATTTCCTCATTTTTTCAAGTCTTTTTTTTTATTATCTTTTTTGCATGTATTTTTTCACTAGTTTTACTTAAAAAAAGACCAAAAGTTTGCATTAAAAAGAATAATTTTGTACTTTGAATAATTTCTTTTTTTTGACAAAATAATGCATTAGTGTTTGGCTTTCTTGTGTAGGTACCGAGGAAGTGAACCAAGAAAACAAGACTTCTGAAATTGAAGAAAAAACTCAAAAAACCAAGAAGACAAGCATAAATGAAAAATACATCCTTTGCAAAAGCTATTAAAGCTTGTTTCAATCTTCTAGTTTTTTCAACTTCTTTTCAAAAGGGTCAAATTCCCAAAGTTGTAATTTATTAATAAAAAGGAGTAGTGGGGTCAAGCCTCCCACGTTTTTCTTACTTCCCCTATTTGAGGGAAGTGTGTCTTGTGTGATTTTTATCTTTTCTTAGCTTAGATTATTTTAGACTTAGTTTTATTTTCACTAATTGCTAGTTTAATTTCATTACATGCATGCCATTTACTTCATTATGTTTCTTGCTCTTTGATTAATTGTCATAAAAAGAGCACAAAGTCTCTTCAACTGTCATAAGACAAGTCAAGAGCACTCTTTGTCGGAGAGCATTTGCATTGCATTCACGTCATAGATTAGATAAGACTCTTGAATCTCACCATAAGGTGGATTAAGAGCACTCTCTGTCGGAGAGCTTTGTTTGTTAATACAATTTGCAACTCACCATCCCCATAAAATTGGAATTTACTTATTTTTACAATGTATGCTCCACCCAATCAGGATACCCAGAAGCACTGTAGCTATTTAATTCACATATATAATTCCAACTGCCATTGTAATAAAATCTTCACCCCCATAAA
Organism: Pseudotsuga menziesii; assembly: GCA_001517045.1. Taxonomy (NCBI): domain Eukaryota; kingdom Viridiplantae; phylum Streptophyta; class Pinopsida; order Pinales; family Pinaceae; genus Pseudotsuga; species Pseudotsuga menziesii. Next base: position 329,963 of record LPNX010299463.1, read on the forward strand.
CCGACGAACCGACGTTGTTTCGAGAGATACTCAGGTAGGGGAAATTCCTACCGGTGGCGCTGAAAATCACTGTTGTCATAGAGTTCTAGCTTGTTGGTTAAATCCATTGGACACCTAGCCTAGAATACTGGACAGTCCATCAGGTCACCAAGGGGAGCCATTGAAGGTATGCTTTTCCGGTTGGACTCGTACCTTACTTTTTTTAGCCTTAATAATCAATATCACTAAAACTCAACCAAGATAATTTGCACAACATTGTCACCAACATTACTCTGAGACTTGTATCTTCAGCATCCCCAAGCACTACACACTTTGACTCCATTTGGCACTGGTCACTTTGAACTTTCATATATTTATTAATCTGGGCCATTTGTCCAGTGGGAATCTGTTTAAGTTATTATCTATTTGTGGATGCCATTTTATTGTACAAGTCTTCATTATATTGTTTATTTACAATCTTGTATTTGCAATGTGGATTGCTCTTATCTTGTGTTCATCTCATTTATTACAAAAACTGTGATCTCATTAAAAAACTCCTAAACAACACCCATCCGCATCCGCAACCATAAAAACACTTAAAAAACATAGAGCTATAGACAACTCTTTGTAGGGACTACCCCCCTTGGCTTCGTTAGGAGTTTGCCTAAACAGAGGAGCTGGGATTTAGGTGACAGTACCTGGCTCATTGCTTGCCCCCAAGGCCACACCTCTCCCACTTGTAGTGAGGAAACAACTTTCGAAAGATTTCTGCTGCTGGTGTGCATCTCAAAGGACAACATGTGCCACCAAATGGGTTCTTTAACCATATGATAGAGTCATTGGTGATTGTGATATGATTCCTTTTTAAACATTTGTATATTTGTCCCACATGGCTTTCTCACCATTCATGAATCCCAAAACCTCCGCTGATAACCATTCTTGTTGTAGTTGGGTAATATGTTGAGTATCTTGGATCTGATGTAGGAAGATGAGTCCTTTGTCCAAGAGGGCCTTAGTCATCATTTGAGGAAGTCTGTTGTCATTCATACAACCTAGCCATGGGTCAGGTTCAATTCTGTTTTTTTACCATTCCCAATCTTCTAAATGAGCCAATCTTCGATAAGGTCGCTAACACATTAGATAGCTTTCCACATCATAGAAATATTCCTCATCTCCTTTGGGGCAATCTTGATCCATTCCATCACAGTAAGTGGGTGTATGTATTTTATGTATTTTTGAAGTATAACTTTGGCACAAAGATCACATCCTTTAACCAGTCTCCATATTCCTTTTCCTGCAAGTGCTTTTGAGAAGCATCGATGTTGCTTTAAGTACCCATCCAAGTTTTTTTTGGAAGAGTGAGTTTTTGCTAAGAAATCCAATGGAAAGGTTTGCCATTTGCCTTTCTTCTCCAAAGAAAATTAATGTTTAGTTTCCTGATACTGTCTAGGACACCAAAAGGAATATGTGCCATAGTGATCCAGTATACAGGAAGGCCCTCAAGAATGGACTTAAATAGAACAAACCTACCAGATTTTGAAAGCCACTTGTTGCACCATAAGTTCAACTTGTGTTCTATGCGACTTAGAATCCAGGTCCAATTTTTTATTTTATTTTATAATCATTGGGTTTGATTACAAATACTAACTACTTAATGCCCAAAGAAATACGAGCAGTCTCAAAATCGAAGAGATTAGTAATCCGGGAAGATTGATCAGTGTCCAGATGCATGAAAGAAATAATTGATTTTATGGGATTTTATGATCATACCTGTAGCCTCAGAGAAGAGGGCAAGTTCACATTTATTTTATAGATCTCCCTTCTAGAGCCATCTAAGATGAGAAGAATGCCATCAACAAAGAGTAGGTTCTTAATACAAACCATACTGCCAAAAGAAAAACCATTGAGAGTCCCATTACTTCAAGATTTTGATAAAAGTCTGTTGAGTCCTTCCATTATGAGAATAAATAGGGGGCTAGATAAAGAGTAGGTGCCTAAGTCCTCTGCCAGGTCTGAAAAATGCGAGGTGGATCCATTTACAAAAACAACATAGCTAATTAATTGAACACAGGCGAGTATCTAGTTAACAGTAGAGAGATCAAATCCAGTCTACGTGAGTGCTAATTTTAAGAAAGTCCATTTGGATCTGTTGTATGCCTTTGATATGGTATCCTTTTTGATGATATGAGTATTCTTTATTTTTGCAGAGGGCAAGACCTCTTGTGCAATAATAATGGCATCATTTATTTGTCTTCCTCTAAGAAGGAAAATTGCTCAGGGGAAATACTAGCCGATATGATACCCCTGATCATGTTTGCAATGACTTTTGCAATTAGTTTATAAACACGGTTACACAAGGATATAGGTACGATCTCGTCCAATTTTCTGACCTTATCAACTTTTGGAATCAAAGTCAGGAAAGTAGTGTTAAAGGATGCTAGAAATTTTCCCTTGCATTAAGATTTTTCAACAACAACATGAAAATCCTCACCAATAATCAAACATACCAGAGTAAAACTCAACTGGCCAACCATCAACACCTGGACTTTTATCATGATGCATGGATTTTATAGCCCCAATGAGTTCATCTTGTGTAACTGATTCTTTTAAAGTCCAATTCTGTTGATCAGTTCCAAAACAAGGCATCTGTGCAGTGGTCTTGAGATAGAAGAAACATAATCTCTGTGCTCCTCTTTGTATAAGCCTGCAAAATGCTTAACACCTACATAAGCAATATTTTTGAATCTCGATACCACCTCCCTGTTATCATTCTCTATTTCGCTTGTAGAGTTAGTATGAATATAGTGCTTGATAAAATTATGATAATACTTCGTGTTGTTGTCGCCTTTGAAGCCATATTGCCTTGCAATTTAGTCTTTAGAGATGCTTCTTCATTCTACAAGAGTTTTCTTCTCTTAGTTTCCAGCTCTAGAATATGATGCTTATGTGGAGTAGTCTGAAATCCCTTTGGAAGGGAATAGTAATAGGACTTTAATTGATCCTCAATTGCGAGGACCTCCTTTGTATTACTGATCTTCTATTCCTCAATCCACAAAATAGTGAGGGCTTTGATCTTTTTAAGATTAGCCAAGAAATGTGACATAAAAGAAATTTTGAGGTAAAAAATGGGCCTCCTAAGAGATACATTAAAAAATTACGAGATATATTAAAAAATTATCATTTGGGTATTTTATGGGGTATATATATTTGACAGCTCACTTCATACACTACTTTCTATGTACTATCTAAACAACCATGGTTTAGTTACATTTCAAAATTGACTAGAAATAAATTAATAAGAAAAACTAAATTGATGTGACTAAGATTCAATTGTAAATTTCCAAAAATATAGTGTCCTCTAGTTTTTATATGTATTGAACTTGGAAATGAAATGAAATAATAAAAATACATTATAATGAAAAGACACTTTTTATAAGCAATTTTTTAATTAGTAATAACTTTTTGTGTTTAGTACTGGTCGCTCACTCATATATATATATATAATTTGAGATTAAAGATATGAAAATGCACTAATATAATATTTATTGTACCGTTTATTTTTAAAAATTATGAAATGAAAATATAATATTAATTTATGAAAAAGTGAGAATTCACCTTCATTATGAGTACTTTACTTGAAAAAGGTTAATATTATTTTATTATGAGTACAATTTTTATTAAAAGTATGAAGGTAGTTTCATTTTGGCTACTTTACTTACGACTTCAAAGCACTACCATGGTTAACTATGGGTTTTCATTCACCATTGAAAATGTCACAAATAAACCAACAATGCCATCTCAACCATTGGGGATATCATACTCTAAAATGTGATTGATTGATTTTTAAAGTACCTTTTCTTTATTTTGAGGCCCATTTTTTACCTCAAAATTTCTCTAATGTGAGGTCGGGTGCTGAGGAGGGGAGTTGTGATCCCAGTTAACTTGAAGCTAAGTTTTAAATCCATCATCCTGTAACCAAGTGGCATCAAATTTGAAAGGGGTAGGTGGCTTCTACATAACACCTCTGAATTCCAAAAAGACAGGGAAGAGGTTTGAATGACCTCCTGCACCAACCCACTGTTTAATTCCTATGTTCCTCCAAGTGGGCATGAGCTTAGTTAGAGGCAGATAAAAAAGAGAGGCATCATCAATCATTGACTTGATATAGTCCGAGAGGATTTTTTGAGCTGAACTACCCTAGGTCGCAACCTCGCCAATTGAGAAATTGAGGCCCCTAGCTAAATTAAACCGATTAATAAGATGGCGTCCCACTAGAAAGAAATCCTTCAAGAACTCCATTCTCTAAGTATGTGGAACATATAGATTTAGGATCGTAAAGTCCACTCTTAGGTCTCTAGAAGACATAACAACACCCAAACCAGATGAAATACCCCATCAAGAAATACCATAGAAAGATCTAGTTTTCCAACTATAGATAAGACCTCCAGATCTCCCTAAAGCATATAAGGAGATAAAGTCCCATCCATGTAGCATAATATTCAATTCAAAAACTAATGAATCCCCAACAACCACAGTTTATGGTAGTAGATTGATGTCCGGTTCGTGTATAGAAAATAACCTTTTCAAGGCCAGTTTTTTTAGGGTTATTACCCTAAACCCCTAACATTTAGATAGATGCACAACATTAGGTAACCTTAGGTCTAGGGGTGCATGCTAAGCCCCCCTCAATGGTTCTTTGTCTTCCCCTCCTTACTTCTAATGTTGCCTGCATCCTTGTAGATTCCATCAGAGATCTATGGCCCCTAAGCTGGTTGGATCCCCAAGATTGTAATGGACAACAACCACTCTCCAGAGGGGGAGATGAGACAAAAACAATAGATGGTCTAGGTCTGAAATGGTAGCGACGGTTCCTGTTTAACTTTTGAACCCTTAAAATAGGCTATTCATCAGAGGGGGAACTCTGTGCAAATGAAGCAGCAATAAGGTGAGAGCTTCTAATATGATTGATAGGTGTCACCTTTGGAGGCTCCATGGTTCACTTAGCTGGAGTCAATAAGAGGGGTCTAGGGTGTTTTGAAACAACAAATAGTGAAGGGGAAGTGACAATTGAGTCGAGATAGAGTTGTGAAACCAGTGTAGCCACAATAGGAGTAGGGTATAGTTGTTCTTCAAATAGTCTAAGATCTGGTTTGTTCTCCAAGGAGGTAAAAGGAGGTGGCCCTAACAGGTAGGTAGCTTTCGGGGGGGAAATGGTGTGCTTATCAGGTAAAGAAAAAAGGCGTAAATAAGAGGGTGGAATAAAAACCCTTGATGTAGGTGTGTTGAACCTGGAACCATGAGTGGAGGTAGAGGGGATGTAGGTAGGGTTATAAAAAAAATATGGGGAAGTCCAATGTCTACAGGAACAATAGGCCCACAAAGCAAGCACGAAGGACAATGAGCTTTCATAAGTGGCTCGAGGGTGGGTATAAACAAAGAAAGAGGATTCATGCAAAGTTCCATACATACTCGTAAATATAGGAAGATGTGGCATCAAAAAAATCGAAGAAGAGACAGTCCCGGTAGTAGCAGGATATTGGCCAGAGTATAAAAATGAGTCCAACATGTGAACAACTTCAGTGGAGCCCATATTTAGAGTCCCTAGATCCTCTGTGAACACCGCATCATCCAAGTCCTTATTCCTCCATATTTTTCTTGAGAAAGGTAGGGTGCATTCTTGGACCAAATGCCCGTAAGAATGGCATCGATTACACTTGAACGCAAAACCTATGTATTCCAAAGTTTGTTGGATGGAGTACTTTCCTTTGGAAATCTCTGGCAGTCCCTCATGAAGATCAACTTCAACCAGGATCCTTGCTATTGACATATTCCCTTTCACCTCGAAAATATCATCAATAAGCAGGAATTCTCTGAATGATGCACCAATCAAGGAAAGAATCCCAGGCATCCATAATTCCGGAGGAAGACTTGGTAGTTTCACCCAGGTTAGACGAGTGTATGAATTCTCTCTTCTTGCATCAAAAGTTGGGATCCTTCTCTTAAGCTTGAAGGGTTTAGTGCCCCAAAACCAAAAACCTTCTAGAATTTTATTGACATCTAGGAGTGTCTGTAATATAGCCCCAAACCAGCCCTTCAACAGGGTAAAACACTATGTGTTGTAGTTAAGCAAGCCCCTGTGTTGAGAAACCCATTTATTGAAAGTTTGCAGGTCCATATTGCATCCCCTAAAGCGACCAACAATGGTTGTTTCATTCATTGAAAAAACCTGATACATAGGTATGTCCTCCCCCAAGGATAGGTGAACTTCATGCTTCTTCTTGATACATTTTCTCCTCTTTCTCTAGGTAGCTGTGACGTCCACCCCGAGATTAGGTCCAATACAAAGAGGGTTCTCCATGAAAAAGTTTGGAGTATGCCCTCAAGTTTTGGAAGTGGGATGTATGACTACCGATAAGTGGTGCATCAGGTGCAACTTTCCCCAAAACATTAGAACACAATGTAGATGGCTGATAGAGTCCATGAGGGTTAATAGACTCATGCGATGAGGTGACAGTCCCAAAGGTAGGGTTAATGCGAAATTCATTCGGAAGGTGACCACTTTGGTCCTCCTGAAATGAGCCTGAAAAAATTGACACGTAAAAGGAGAAGTCGTATGGGAAGGACCCACAGATAGGCCAGAAACGACCTCAGAAGGAACAAAAGGAAACAAAGGTGACACAAGGATCAGTTCATGGCATAGTTACTAAAAAAAATGTAGAAATATCTAGGAAATCGAGACACTTTTGGTTTGGATTAGGGCCCCTCAATAGGTAAAGAAATACCCCCCTAGGAAAAACACTAGGTAGTGCTACATCTCATCAAAGCACGTCGACCGTTCCTAAAACGCCATGTTCGCTTGCTCTAAACCCTATCTGCCTCTAAAAGATAAATATATCAATTTTATGAAAATAATGTGCACTTTTCGAGTTATGTGAGGGTTTAGCAGTATTTTGATGCTACCCCAAATGTTGAGTTACATAGAAAAATAATTAATTATGTTACTTGAATTTGAATTTAAAGTTTATGAAGTTTGATTAAATTAAGTAGTTACAAAAATAGATTGTCCATATCTTAATCCAGATCCGTTCTAAGTCTGTGGTGTGAAGAAATTTTTATGTAAAGTAAAGCTGTAACATAATGGGAGTTGTTTTAGCATTTTTATCCATGAGCTATGATCAGTTCAAACTTCTCTGTATCCTTGAGCTATGATCAATTCAAACTTCTCCGATTTAATGCAGGCTAGTTATTCCCATTTATTTAAGTTTAATGATGACAATAATATAGAGGATATTCCACTCAACCGATGATGTTTTTATGACCTAAATTGCATTTAAAAATGTTAAATATATATATGTTGTGTGGTCACTCTGTGAATGAGAGAAAAGAAGAATGACGAGCTCTATTAGAGAGATCGGTCTTTTAGATGGAAGAATTTGATTTCTACATGATCCAACAGTTCTTAGTTGTTGGCCACTAACTGCAATCAACTGGCTGTGTTTTTTCCAACTAGGTGTGGGCTGATGAGAGCTACTCACAACTTGATTATTGAGAGGTACATGAGGATTGAGATCAAGATGGGGTCAGAGACCATAAGCTGCCAGAGAGGCATGTAGTTAGACCAATATACAATGGGCTGATTGAAGGAGTCATTGCTAGTGCTCAAACCATAGTTACCAAGTTTGAATTTGAATACAGATTTATTTCCTTTTTTGGGGGCAGTTTTTTGAAGAATTAAGAATGAAGATTATCCTAAAGTTATTCCTCTTAGTGATCCTTCTTTGAGGGATGCATATGATACGATTTTCATCAATATTAAAATTTCATCTTTATAATGTGGCTGCAAGGACCCTTGCCTTGCTTTGTTATGATGTTATCCAATGGATTATTTAACATACTAGAGCAGTCCATAATGACGTCTTTCAGACAACAGAACTTGAAAGATATTACAAATTCAATCAGCAAATATGTTCTTGACCACTGATTTTGTTGAACAATTTCACAAATTGAATGATATTAAAAAGGCTATATCTAGTCGGTGGGTGGAAGGCAAAATATTTTAATCTAGAAATGATGGCATCTATCCTGCTACAAATATTCAAACTCCTTATTTATATGCCATGGCCCTAATGTGTAGATTGTATGGCCAACCAAATTGTGTTGTTTCTAAAGATGCTTGGATTCCTCTAGTACATTTTGTTGTTACAACATGGATAATTTTCAATGGGGTTGGGAAATTATATCTTTCTTTGCACAAGGAAATAGAAAAGGCACAAAAGGAAGATATAGAAGGCTTTCCAACTTTTTATGTCATCTTATCTTCTAGATATTGTATGTGCCAATCACTATTTTCCTCGGCTAGGATGGAGTTGGAGTTTTTCTTGTAGCCTTGTCCATTTCCACTATCAGATGTTATGGGAGAATAAATATAAGAGGAACTATTCTTTGATTTGTGATTAATTTTTTGCACCTCTTTTTAAGATAATCTTCAATAAATAATGTCAAAGAATATCATTTGAAATGAAGGTTGTGATACATAGTATTGGTAATTGGTATATGGAGGAAGATTATATATACATTGAAATCTTTGGAGTGACTGCCCCTCATATATTAGAATTTGGTTGTCAATCAATTTTACATGGATTAATGGTACCCTGAATAAGGAAAACAAGAAGCTCCTAATCTCTCAACTTATTTACATTGGACATTTTGGTATCAACAGTTTTACAATAGTAAGGGAGCAAGCTCATTTAATGCTTGAGCATAGGTGTCTTTAGGGCCAATTTAAGAGGCACAATTCACATGAATTAGTCTCAAAGTTTGCAACCAAGTTGGTTTGATTTGGCCTTATGTTCATGAATAATGAAAAACTGAAAAAACCTTTAGAAAACGATGATTCATGGGATGATGTATTGAGTAGAAGAAAGTCTCAAGTCTAACATGACACTAGTGAATCTTCGAGTGGACAAAGTGAAGAAACTAAAGAATAAAAAAGATTAAAGAAAAGAGCAATTGCAAGCTTCAAAAGAAGACACCTTAAGAAAATTGAAAGAACAACAAAGATCAAATAGAGAAAAAACTTGAAGAAGAACATGATAGAATCAAAGCAACAAAAGAAAAGGAAGAGGAAGTAGCCAAAGAAAAAACCACCAGAGAGTAGGAGGTCAGAGAACAAACAACTAGAGAAGAAGCAACTAAAGAACATGAGCAACAAGAAAAAGAAAGGGCAGCTAAAGAGAAGCAAGAACATGATAAGCTTTGAGAAGAACATGACATAATACAAGAAACTAAGCATATTGTGGAACATGACATGCTCCATGAAGCTAAAGTAAAGGAAGAGCAAGATAAAATAACAACAGAGAAGAGGAAGAGAAAAGAAAGAAGAAAGCAAAGGAAGATCAAAGAAATAAGAAATAAGAAGAGAAGAAAGAAGGAAGAAGAAGCCAAAAAAAAGAAGAGAAAAGAAAGAATGAAAGAAGAAGAATATAAAGTAAAACAGAAGAATAGCAAAGAAACAAAGAGGAAGAAGTGAAAGTCAAGCAAGCAGAGGAAAAAAAAGGAATAAGAACAAATGAAATTGAATCAAAAGAAGCAAGAGTAGTAGTCAAAAGGTGAATAGGTGCAAAAGACTAAGGAAGAAGAAATAAACAATAATGAAATGCAAGATAAATCTAAGCAGAGCATTGAACGAGCTTCAAAAGCAACTCACTCAAGCAACATTGTTGTCAGTGGTACTGTAAAGCAACCTATGCAAGCCACTCAAATTTCAAAAACAACTCCAACTGATAAAAGCAAAGTTGTAATAATTGAAGAAAATGTAATTCCAAGCAACATGGGAAATATTCTTTCTCGGAATAGTTAAACTTTTCTAAAACATGTACAAGAAGTTGTAGATCTTGAGCATTTTGTGAATGACAAAAGCCAAAAGACCTTGGTGAAACACGTGCAGGGAAAAAAAGGAAATTGATGTGGATAAATTCATTTTCCACACTACAGAAGATAAGTTTATGGATATTGTCAGACATTGAATGTAAACTAAGCCATGACTCAAGCTGCCTTGATAAATGAAATTTTCAAGTTGGAGATATGGAAAAATTACAACAAACAATAGATCATCTGGAAAACCAAGTCTTATATCACAAATTAGGACGTGTTGATTACTAGTTTCCTGAAATACACCCTTGAGTAGACTTAATCATATTTTCAAATTGTAGAAGATTTCTACCTTAAGGGATTTCAAATCTCAAGAATACAATATGCACTTGTCAATCTTGTACAAAAAAAAATTTGAGTTGGAAGGAGTCGTAGGAGAAGACATAAGAGAAGATCAACTTTATTAAGCAAGCTTAGAATAATAGAAGACATGAAGCCCATTTTATCAGAATTCTAGGTGAGGATGAAACTCATGAACTTGAACAGGATGTCAAATACTAGGGCATAATGGTTAAATGGGCTAAAAAATGTAATTAAAAATGAATGTCCAAGTAGCATAAAGATTAAGGGTTTTCTTGAATATGTTAACCAATTCAATTTCCCACGTTTTGGCGCACCTAGGAATTTCTTTGTTGCCAAAGAAGTTGCTAAAACTATGAAGATGCTCAAGACCAGCACAAAGCTAAGCTACATAAAATTTCTCGTGTTGGCAAAGAACATATTCATAAATTTATCATTGAAGAGGTTCAAATAGTTACAAAGCTTCAATGAACTTTGCCTAAAGTTTAAAGGTATATTAAAAGATATCAAGTGTAGTACTTCCAGATTTAAGAGCCCCTCTTAAACAACACGTGTTTCTTCACTTTGATATATGTAATGATTTTTTTGAAAAATGGAGACAATATGAAAAATAGTTACAATGTCAACTTGATTCAAGTCTCCCTTGAGTTAAGTTAAAGTCAAGTTAGGTTAAAAATTAGTAATGATATCTATCCCTTTTTCTTATTTAAGAGAGAAATTAGAAAGAGAAAGAAGCTTTTTTCTTTTTGATCTTTGGATGCTGCAATTTTAAGAAGAATATTCATTGTTAAGGTCAATTTATTTTTCAATATGTTAATGCTACGAATCCAGCTTTGGTCAATTTTTTGCCATTGTGATTTCCTATTTACAACAATATTTCAAGTTCTGATTTTTTCTACCTAAGAAAATCTCTAAACATGTGTAGTAAGTTCTAACTTGTGCATTGAATTAATTATGTACTAGTTTTCTTTATTAGGTTCCCAACAAACCCTTTTTTATATGGTTGCATTGTATAAGAGAATATATTTGAAAATAATTTTCTTGTAAATTTAATATAGATTTTACCAGTTACTTGTACTTGGAATATTTTTGTGGAACAGTTTCTTGATAAGTAACATACATATTTAAAATCATACCAAAGATCAAAAACACCTATTAGCTTTAAGTTAAGTTATGTCTAGACATTGATTCTTAAAACTTTATTTTCTCTTTAAAATTTCATAAAAAAAAAGAAAAAGGAAAAGAATATTAAAATTCCCAAGTTTACTATGAAAAGGTTGACCATAAATTTGATGGATTTTTCCATAAATAACAAGGATTGGTCTAATTGGGTTTCATTTTTGGGATAAACTCTTTCTGTTGACAAAGGGAAATTACTCCTTATCAACATGTTTACGGTTTTTGGGTTAGAAAAGGTTAACAATGTTACATGTCATTTTGTTCATGCTTCCATATTTTTGATCTTTTTTCACGTGTGAATAAAGTTTTTTGATCTTGGGTGAATCCTTGAAGATGAGAAACACTTTAAAAGTGATGATATTTTTTTTACATTTTATTCATTTATTAAATCTAAGCCCTCAAAACTCATATATGCATTGTGAATTCCAACATGCCAAAAAAAAACAAATTGTAGGGAATGGTGTTATCTTTTCAATTACTTATTTAAAAAAAATTAGTAATATGATTTAATGTGTCAAAATTGCATTTAATGAAAAGATTGTTCTTGTAAATTTTAGGAAAACTTAACAAGTGGCTTGTGTGAACATAAAATAATTTAATGATAAATCTATATTTTTTTTGAAAAAAGTATATGAACATAATCTACACAAAATGCACTACGACCCATATTTTTTTAATTTATTTTAGAAAAGCATATATATTTTATTAATTTTCGAAGCTAACCATTGAAATTTTTAATTTCATTTGTACACATGTGTGCACACAAATTTTTTTTACTGCTTATAAAAATTGAAAAACAAAAAATACACTTTTTAAGAGGACGTGCCGATGTGGGGCATATATATATTTTAAATTTTTTTGGCTGTGTACCTTTAATGTTTTGTTGATTTTTCTTTGAGTTGCTTTGAAGTAGTGGAAATGGTTTTTAAGTGTACGTTTTAAAAGAAAAATAAGTCATACGAACTCAAAACGTGTAAATTATATGCCAATAGATAGACGATTCATTGAGAATTCTATCGATATGAAGTCCACCACCTAGATACATCCCACAATAGGGTTTATGCTTGGAAAAGAGGTCGGTAAAATTAAGTTTGTAGAAAAGAGGGTCAAGGGCTTGTTTTTAAATCCCTCTATTGAGCTATTATCTCTATCCAGGTCTTAAAATCCCTCAACTGAGGTTAATTTGACAGATTCAAATAATTATCTTGCTATAATATTTCAAATTAACATGGTTTTAAATATTATGTATTTCATATTTATATAATATGTAAGTGGAATTAAGAAAATATCAATCATAAAAAGTTCAAATTTTCTATCACTAACTTTTGTGGACCAAAATTTGACGGTCGATCGTCGGATATCAAACAAAACATCGACACAAATTCGACGAATTGTTAAACGTCGGTGTATTGACCACTACAACGTCGTTTACCCAACAACAATGTAGACAAAAATGACGGCAAAGATGAATCTTTATTTGACGTAAAAGCGTTGAATACCAACTAGATGCCCGTCGGCTATCCGATGTAAAATTGTCGAATACCTGACTAGATGCCTGTTGGCTATCCAACAATATTTGACGCTTAAACATTTGATGCAAGACTACATATTTTCCTGATATCTGACTAAAATAACATTGGATATCTAACCTAATGGACAAGGAAAAAATCCCTTTTCTCAATCATAGACGTCGGATAAGCGACTACATGTTCATCGACTATCTGATCAAGCTGAAAACGCACAAATAATTTAATCCGACACAATGTCGTCAGATCATAGACGACATTTGTGTTGGATATCCGACCAATATGAAGAAGACGAGGTATTTATAACTGACGCTATTGTGTCACATATCCGTCGTTTTGTTTCCATGTATAGCTTGCCATGGAAATATGATATCCGCCGAATATACAGTGTAACCGACAATGATTCTATAGTACCGATGACTTGTTCATCGAATTATTTGGATAAAGGATGTTGGCTATCTGAT
>LPNX010299463.1:343917-357996 GCA_001517045.1 Pseudotsuga menziesii
AATCCAAAGAAGGCTAATGTTAAAGTTTATTCTTAGAATGACTTAAAAGTTCTCGTGGTTCTTGTATTTGTAGATACTCATTTAAAAAAAAAAAAATCACATTCATCTCCCCTAATTTATTCTTCTTCTTCCACTAAACCTACCGTCCATTTGGATTCTTCCTCTTCCTCTATAAATCCTCCATCTCCCAATATTCCTATTATATTCTTATTCCACATATGTTATTTATTTGGATAAAGAAAAATAGATAATTTCTCATGTACCAACTACTATTTCTCAGATGGGGATTCCTGTAATATTTCTTACTTTGCAGTCCACTCTAGACACATTGCCTGCTGGCATTCATTTTGATCAAAGGAAGATCAACAATGGAATAATAAGAAATGTTCCATTGTCGATTTATATGCTCATGTTTCCACCAAACTATTGTCTAACATAAGTAATGAGAGTAATTTACTCTCGATGTGGAATCTCACTCCTAAGGTGAAAAAAACGTGTCTAAATGATAACTGATGATTTTTATATAAAACAAATCAACTTTGATATATCCACTATTAAACTTGAGGATATACTTATGTTTGTTAAGGCGGATGTAAAGAATGTATATATAGGCTACCTTAGAGCTACTTAAGATAGAGTAGACTATAAATGCGATTGTAATTAAAGAACAAGAAAAGCTAATAAAATCTATGCATGATGAGTTGGTTAAGGCATCCAATACTCCTAATCCCAAGATAATTTTGGATTTATTGGATGCAAAAGACAGAGAAATAAAAAGATCAAGGCTAAGGTGGTTTAAATGAAAAAAATTGTGACCCAATGAAACACCATGATGTTATTCATTTGATCAGTTCATATAGGGATGGTTTAGATATGGAAAATTAAAAATGGCTAATCAACTAGGAAGGATGACACAAACATTGAATGGATTCAAAGTCTAGTAGGGTTTCTCAACTACTAAATATTCAAATGAAGTGGTTTATAACTTGATGTAAATTATCTAGAAATTGCAATGAGGATTGAGTGAGGCTCAAAGAAGAATTGGTTCCTCTAGCTATTCAAATCATAACCACTTCCACTAGAGATTCTAGGCAGGTTGTGTCAAGATTGAAGGACTAGGGATTAAGGATGAATAAGTAGATTGAGGATTCCAAAAATATATCAATGGAGAAACGTGATCAAATTGATACCATAGAGGCCATCATTGGAGGTAAAGATTGAAGTTTTATGAAGAAACATGATACCAATGTATAATCAAGGTACCTAGATAAAATGAGTGTGGCTTGGTAGGTTACCTTGGGTCATAAAAAAATTCATAGATGTAAGGGATAAGGTATGGCAGAGGACCATTATTTTACAGTGCACTGCAAAATTATCACAATTTAGATACTGTATTGAACTCCCCCAACGTTTAGGTTCCTTTTATTAGTGGTTGTTTTGAATCTAATTTAAGTTAAATATTAAAATTCTGGTGACCATAAATGGCCAATGTTTCTATAAAAATGATGGAAAGACGAGTGCTAATGAAACTTAACAAATTATATATCAAAGGATTGGATAACCTTGGGTTCTCATTTATTAACCGACCACTTACTAAGATAGTGACTTCACCTCGAAATCCAAATCCAAGAAACCAAAATGCAAGAGGTTGTTGTCACTTTTATCATAAGAAAACTATTATGATAAGTGCAGTCAATCAATGGAACATAACCTAAAAATGATTATATTCAACTCAAAGGATGTTAATATTAATCTTGTATATTGATCTAGGAACAAAGAATCAATCTCATTAAAGATTAATCAACAAATAACTCATGAAATGGTGTAATCGGTCTACATGAATAGTAGCCGCTCTGTATTCACATAAAGAATGAATTATTACAATTACAATGTCATGCTACAAGCATGAATGAAGAGACAATTTGAATTCCTTAGGAGGTCATTCAAATTGAATGAGTGAGTCTAGCTTAACTGACTGTAAGCCATGGTCCACACTCACTTAACCACTGATCAAAACCCTAATTGACACAACTAACCCTAACTGAAGTCGGAGTGCAATAAATGACTGAGTCTCAACTGAAAGAGATCAGACACATGTCACAACTCACCAACCATCAAGAGGTAGCGCTACACTGACTCCAATGACCCATGATGAGGTTAATTGAAGTTGAACTGCACATCAGAAGTTGGTGGAGGTGCCCCTGTTGACTCCAGTTCATTAAATAATCATTAAATAATATATTTAATCAGAGGAGGTGCCTTAACTGACCTGTTTAACTGATTGTAACCGCCAGTTAGCAATTAGGTGCATTAATATCACTCAGATCACCCCCAGAGTGCTCCAGTTAGCCTCCCTGAATGTAGGAGAAGGCTAAGTTAGCCTCCTTGACTAAAGGTAGGCATGGGTGAGACTGGATGATGACATTTAATGCTCCAATGATGTCAATTAATGTCAATAATACTTAAGATAGTGGTTTAACTAGGCCAATTTGACCAAAAAGAGTGTGTATGGTGGTAAATGTCTCCAACACCCCCCCTTAAGCTATACTTAGGAGGAGTTAGAAAACACAAATTCATAAAAATTGCTAGGGCCCCAACAACTAAGGCCATAGGTCACCCTGTACAATGCTGAAACTGAAACAATGCTAAAAAAAACTAAGTGAGGAAAAGAGGGAAAACCCATTGGGAAACCCCCCCCCCCTTCAAGCTGAACATTGAAGGTAGTCTGAATCACTTTGATGAACTCACCCCCAACAGTGAAAGGAGGTAAGTGAACTTCTTTTCTGAAAATCTCTTGGTGAAGATGTCTGCAATCTGCTCATCAGTCGGGCAATATTGCAGAATGATGGTCCTGTCATACACTAGCTCCCTGATGTAGTGCATGTGAATCTCTACATGCTTGGTCCTCCGCCTGGTAACTGGATCCATGGATATATTAATAGCACTTTGATTGTCACAAAAGAGGACAGTGGACAAAGTACTACCAAGATCAAACTTTGAAAGAATGACTTGCAACCAAACTTCTTGGATGCAAGCATTTACCGCTCCTCGATACTCGGCCTTTGTTGAAGATAGTGCTATGGCAGCCTACTTTTTGCTTGACCAGAAAATGGGGCCACCACCAAACACGAATACATATCCGGAAGTAGACTTCCGATCAATAGAATCACCCGCCCAATCAGAATCTGTGTATCCAACCAGCTCTAGCTCGGAGTCTGCAACATAGTGAATGCCATAGGTCTTAGATCCCTGAATATACTGGAGGATCCTCTTGGATTCCTTCCAATGAATATCATGAGGCTGATGCATATAAATTGATACAGCATTCATGGCATAACAAATATCAGGCCGAGAATGTGTCAAGTACAACAAGCTACCAATCAACTATTGATAGATAGTGCAGTCCATGGGAGGTGTGCTTTTTCCTTCTTCAAGGCTGATCCCTGAAAAGAAAGGGAATGGTGTAGGCCTACAATCAGCCATGTTAAACTTGACTAATAGTTATAAAATGTATTTGGACTGAGTGACCATAATCCCATTAGAATTTTGCTCAATTTCGAGCCCCAAAAATTGTTTTAGAAGTCCCAAATCACTCATTTCAAAGGCATTGTGGAGAGCAGTTTTGATGGCTGAAATGGAGGCAACTGTGCTACATGTGATCAGTAAGTCATCAAAATATAAAACAATGATAATTAGATGACCATCATACTGCTGTAAATACACATTTGGATCTGATCTACATTTATGAAATTTTTGCGAGAGAAGGAAGGCGTCCATCTTGGAATACCACTCTCTTGGGGCCTGTTTTAACCTGTATAGTAACTTCTTTAGCTTGAAAACCAAAGATGGATCAGTGATGTAGCCCTTATGTTGCTTCATATATATCTCCTCATGAATATCTCCATGCATAAAGTCTGACTTAACATCCATGTGATGCACTTCCCAGTGCTTGGATGCTGAAATTGCCAAAACAAGGCGGATGGAGTCCATTTTTGCAACTGGTGCAAAGGTCTCATGGTAGTCCACACCTTGAACCTGAGAGAAGCCTTTTGCCACCAGCCTTGCCTTATATTTACAGGTGCTTCCATCAGCAGCAACCTTGGTTTGAAACACCCACTTGCATTGAACCAATTTCCTTCCCGGAGGAAGAGAAACTAGCTCCCAACTAGTGTTTTTCTGAAGAGAATTCATCTCTTCATCCCTGGCAACTTGCCATCTCGGATCCTTCTGAGCATGGTAGTAGGATTTTGGATCTGAACTAATCATCAAATAGCAAGTTTCAGATAGCAAATTATTAGGACAAGAGAGCGCAATACTTACTCTTTGGAAATCAGACCGGGTTCTCCTTGGATCATCCGGATTTCCAATGTTTTCTCCCGCGGAGGAGAGTGTCTGTCGGGCCCATGTAGGAAGATGATTTTTCACTTCAGGTTCTGATTCAGCATTTGATGATTGCTGTACACTGATATCAGAAATCAGAGGATCCAAATCAGGGTCATCACCCCTAATTTCATCATCCAAATATTCAGTAGAATAGGAAGGAAATTCAACAGTTTTATCCTTCACTAGTTCCACCTCCTGAAGAGTTTCATCGAACTTGACACTTCTCTTGATGATGATCTGTTTGGTCTTGATATCCAGCAGCTTAAAACCTTTAGATTCATCAGGATACCCAATAAACAGACATTCTATGCTTTGCGGTTGCAAAGCCCTTCTTTTATCAAGCGGAATCCTGGCCCATGCAGTGGACCCAAACACCCGCAGGTTTGACACATCCGGCTTGTGTTCGAAGTATGATTCGAAAGGGGTATTCCCTTTCATGGATGAGTGTGGAACCCTGTTCTGAATGTATGCTGTAGCATGCATGGCCTCAGCCCACAAATTTGCAGCAAGCTTCTTGGATTCCAACATACAGGTGGTCATCTCCTTGAGAGACCGTTCTTCCTTTCCGCTACTCCGTTCTGCTGGGGAGTGTAGGGGATTGAATGTTGGACCTGAATACCACTTTGGGAGAATATGTGCAGAAACCATTACTGACATACTCCCATCCATTATCAGATCTCAATATCTTGATCTTAAGCCCAAAGGCATTTTCGATCAAGGCCTTCAATTCATAAATTTTTTCACATACTTCTGATTTCTTTTTGAGAAAGAAAACCCATGTATACCTTGAAAAATAATCAATAAAAGTAAGAAGATACCTTGATCCATTCATGGATGTGATAGGCATCGTATCTCTGATATCATAATGTATCAGCCCCAATATGCATGTAGCTCAGTTTTCCTTCCCCCGATTGAACTTGTGCTCAGGGTGTTTTCCAATCACACAACGCTTGCAAATTCTCGTGGTTGCCTTGATGACCGAGAGGCCTTCAACCATGGAGTTTTTCTGTAATTGCTACAAATATTTGAAATTAAGATGGCCAAACCTCTCATGCCACAGTCTACTAACCTCATTCCCATGAGTTAGCAGAGCGGTGGGCTTTGCATCCGCAACAAAGTGAGAGAACTCATAGGATTTTGCATGATGGTTTGCAAGGCCTTTAGAAATGAGTTTCCTGGATGCAATTTTTGTTATCTCAACATCATTTGGGCTGAAAGAAACTCTCTCAGGCATTCCTGTATGTGTCATCTGATAGACACTAAGGAGATTCGATGCCAGAGACGGTACATACAAAACATATAAAAAAAAACTATTTTCAAGATCAACAGTACCTTGTCCTTCTGAAATGATGGTGGAGTCATCTCCCATGTGGATGGGAATGGATTTTCCGGTCTCCAAGGATGAAAATGAGTCTTTTTCAGCTATCATGTGGTTCGAAGCTCCAGAATCAATAAACAGTGCTTTGGACTTCGAAGTGCTTGCCATGAGGGCATGACCTTTTTCATGCTGAGGTTCTCGATCTTGCTGATCTCTCCTCCGAAATTTTTTCAGAAGATTGATGTGATTTCTCTCAAGGAGAGAGGTAGCTTAATTAAGCTTATTCTTCATGCATGCATGTTTAGGGTGGAATCCCTTCCCGCAATAAGAACACTTGACTTTTTCCTTGCCATGGTGCCCTTTTCCTTTGTTCTTCCTTGAGCCGGAAGACTCATCATGCTGCTGATTTTCAACTCTAGGTTTAGGAGCATCAAATTTAGTTTTTTTATTCTTTTGCTACTTTCCTTTACCCTTCAGATCTTTGGGCCCCGAGACATGGAGGGCTTGATCACGAGAAGATTGAATGATCCCCATATGGACAAGCTTGTCATGTTCACTTGTTAGGGACTCAATGAAGGCATTAAGTGTAGGCATCTTCCATCCAGGGGTTGTGAGATTCCCTGCATGGAATGTAGAAACAAAAACTGAATAATCAGCCCCAAGTTTGGAGAGTATGGCGAGGATGAGCTGATCATCCTCCTTCTCCACTTTGCATTGCTTCAAGAGTAAAATAGTATGCTTGAACTTTGTGAAGAAATCATTCAGAGTCTTGAAATTGGAGGGTTGGAGAGACATGAGTTCATTTTCGAGCTGGTAAACCCTCAAGTCATCATGCTTTCCGTATAGAGTCTCCAATTTGTCCCATATTTATTTCGGAGTCTCCAATCCCGCAAGATGGAAGAGAAGGCCTCGGGAAATAGAGAGGCACAAGAAACTGAAGGGTTCATCCTTCTTGTTCAAGAATCTTGATTTTTCTATGGAGGATCCAGGCTCATATTCAGTGTCCATGGTGACTCTAAAAAGTCCTCTGGAGCGCAGCTGAATCTCCATATCACCTTTCCATGAGTGGAAACTGGATGGAGTCAAGAGATCTACTCAGGAGGCCATCTGGATGTGCTGGAGTGAATGCTTCACCTGTAGAAACCTGAAAATCAAAACAGAAAGAGTAATGTAAGGTCGAACAACGTGCACATTTTAGGCTTTCATCACACCCAGCATAGTCAATCAAGCAAGCTTGATCAATAAGTTCTTTACTTGGGGTATTAAGTGGTAAGCCTTGGCTTTTGGTGCAGTGCTGGATTTTTGAGCTATTGCTCAAATTTCATGTAGAAATCTATCAAAAAGCTTGTTTTTGAGAGATAGAGCTTCATCCCGCCATAAGCTCTAATACCATATTAATCTTGTATATTGATCTAGGAACAAAGAATCAATCTCATCAAATATTAATCAACAAATAACTCATGAAATGGTTTAATCGGTCTACAGGAATAGTAGCCGCTTTGTATTCACATAAAGAATGAATGATTACAATTACAATGTCATGCTACAAGCATGAATGAAGAGACAATTCGAATTCCTTAGGAGGTCATTCGAATTGAATGAGTGAGTCTAGCTTAACTGACTGTAAGCCATGGTCCACCCTCAGTTAACCACTGATCAAAACTCTAATTGACTCAACTAACCCTAATTGAAGTCGGAGTGCAATAAATGACCGAGTCTCAACTGAAAGAGATCAGACACATGTCACAGCTTACCAACCATCAAGAGGTAGCGCTACACTGACTCCAATGAACCTTGATGAAGTTAACCGAAGTTGAACTGCACATCATAAGTTGGTGGAGGCACCCCTGTTGACTCCAGTTCATTAAATAATATATTTAATGAGAGGAGGCGCCTTAATTGACCTGTTTAACTGATTGTAACCGCCAGTTAGCAATTAGGTGCATTAATATCACTCAGATCACCCCCGGAGTGCTCCAGTTAGCCTCCTTGACTGAAGGTAGGCGTGGGTGAGACTGGATGATGACATTTAATGCTCCACTGATGTCAATTAATGTCAATAATACTTAGGATAGTGGTTTAACTAGGCCAATTTGACCAAAAAGAGTGTGTATGGTGGTAAATGTCTCCAACAGTTAAACTAGAGTACTAGGCACTACAACTATAAAGTTTATAGTTACTTAGTTAAATGATAAAAATAAATGCAATAAATTTTAAAACTTTTGAATTACTAGCACAAAACAAGGTACTACATAAAACTATATTCATACTAATACATTGCAAAACTCCATTCTACATGAAACTAAATAACACAATTTAAGTGTAGAAACTGGAACATTGCTTGGCTTCAAGGTTTCCTTGCTTTGTCTTAAGTAGGGACCTTACACAAGGTGATCGAAGGAACCCTAATTAAATCAACAACTAGTCAAATCTTTGAAAACAATATACTTTATTCATACTCACAACATAATAGTAATAAGGTCTATATTACAATTCAAATGGACTTTAGAAATTACTTCACAAAAAACAAGAATGAGAGAGAGTACTTCTCTTCACTCTATTCTTATATATACTAAAAGACACTAACTAGGCGTTCAATCAGTCCTTGATTGAAGGATAATTATCTCACTAATCCCTATAATCATAATCATGCAACACACTTGCTTCAAGGATCTCTTTTTGTTTCTCCTACAATTCAAATGCCTTAATCAACAAATTGAATGAAGATAATGACTTACTTGGTCTCCTTCAGTGCTTTGACATCTTCTAAAATTTGCAAGGGAACATGATCCCATATTTCTCTCATGTGGTATTTCCATGTCCATTCATTGATATTAGTTCACTAATTAAAGAGCCCAAGATTTGACATGCTCACTTCATAATTAGTCCATAGTATCCAGTAACGCACAACTCATTTAAAAGACATAATTAAGCTAAATCATATCAAATTTATATATGCAAATTCAAACAATCATAAAAGTCAAACTAACCTAAAATGTCTCATATTATCACAATCTTTAGATTTTGATGTAAGATTTGGCTTTTAGTCCATCAAACATATCACATAAATTGTAATATGGGCCTTGAAATCTTACAATATAATGGTAGATCAACGACCTTCATAAAAATATCCATTTCAACCATTAGCAATGTTAGCATACATACAATTGAAGTAAATCCATGCTGAATGAATTACTATTCAAAATTAATGATGTTCTGAGCTGTATGGATGTCTAATATAAAAGTGTGTCGATTTTGATACACAACAATATAATTCTCTTCTCATTTATCCATTCATCATATTAATTTCCGCAATTTTAAATGAACATATGCCAATGTGTTTATGGGAGAGAATGAGAATATAAAATATTAACTATAAAAATAGTTAATATAAATTATGTTGTTGGTTATTAAATGAGGATAAGCTCAACAGAGTGGTTGGCCAAACTTCTCTTGAATTTTGATTATGAAAATCGACTCCAATAAGGGGCTTTGTGCTAGGAATTGATACCCACCATGTGTAGTAATGCCTATGGCAAATTCATCCCCTTACAAAAGCATAGAAGATATAGAATCACAACCTAGGAATACAATTCTATGATGAGAAATGGTGGGTCACCTTGCTCAGAGTAAATAAAACCTATGTAAGGAAAGCAAGTCACCATCCCATTAGATTGTGAACTTAAAATGTGAGATGGAATGTCTCTACCCATTGTGAACACCTTGGGAACCAATGACACATCATTCACAATGTTGGGGTTATAATATCTTTATACCCATGTGATGGGAATATTATAGAATAAATACAAGATATATGCTTCTCTCGGCATAACGATTGGTTTGAAAGTATGTATTATGACAAGTGGGAACAAGAAGACAAAACCATAAGTTGAGACCATAGGACCATGTGCGTAATTGAAGACTGGTAGCACTTTTTCCATACAATTCATTAAAAAAATATTCCCCCCATCCCCCCTGCAACCATTCTCTTACAAAATTATACCTAAAACAAGTGTTGGAAATTGAGCCACTAATCTATTGATAGATGCCCAATAAATGTTAACAAAGCAGGCTTTGTTGTGCTCTTTTCCCTAACTTATCATGCTAGGATGACAATTTCGCCTATGGTTAGGGTTTGCAATTCCTTTTACCAACAATATGCAACATTGGGATGGTGGTCTACATATAAAAACAAGAAGGGTCTCCCTTTTATACACATCTCAATGCACTCTTTCCAACGTTTCAAATTTTGTGATATGTCAAAGTTTGGCACAACTCTTATGATGTTTGGGCTTGTACCCATAGTTGGGTTTTATTATGTTATGTTAGAAGTAATTCTAGTAATAAAAATGAACCTTTAAACTTTAATGTTTGTGCGATGATAGCTGGATTTGTAAAACCTCATCACATCCCTTATAAGCTTTGAAAGTTTAGAGAATTATGACATGGTCAGTATTGCTATCAAATTTAAACCCTTTTAACCATGTGATGGCTAGTGATATATGCTCCTTTATGACTATCATGAACACTTAGAACTTTGTGAAGGTTGTGACTTGGTCACCCGTCTTACAAAATGGAACTTCTCCCACAATGCACCATGGGTTGTATTGATATGTTTTTGCGCCGAGAGGCGCTCTACATCCCAGTATGGGAGAGATCTTGTCACGTGATGTAACATGATGTAACGTGATGTAACGTTACTAACATGTCGGCAAAAAATAATAGTGATAGTGAATATTATGGGAGAGATCTTGTCACGTGATGTAACGTTTGTAACATGTTGTAACATGTCGGCAAAAAATAATAGTGATAGTGAATATTATGGGAGAGATTTTGTAACACAAAATAAAAAATAATATCAATTTAGTAAAGTTATTTTTCTAATACGGTAGATATATCAACATGATTTATAATGTACTTTACAGCATCTAAACCAGCATCTGAACCTGTAGAAGTTAGTTGCACGCATGATCAAGACTAATGTCATTTAACTTGAAGCATAAGATCAAACCAACACGTTGAAAACAGACTCTGAGAGTTACCAAGAGTGTCATATAGAGGGACCGAGATGTAAGAATATGAGGAGCATGCATGTTTAGTAACAATCCATTCGGGTCTGTTGATGAAGTACAGTCCAACGCAAGCCTCCTAAGCTCAGAAAAGTAACTCAGTGTTCATGAACAGCCGCAAATATAAGCTCACAAATATAAGCTTACAGTGGAGAAAACTGTATCTATGGTCCTGTTCTCATTAAATTTCAAAATGTCTAATAGATCACACTGAAACACATACACTCTCCAAAAATCACATTTTAAAATCAAGCATATACTTGCACAGCATTCTCAGCATTTCCATATTCTGTGGAATATTGAACCAAACTTTAAATTTCTTCTACCCTATTAAACGAGTATAGCAGTAGTTATTGCATGTAGTGAAAGAGCGCGTCTTTACTTTTGGAATGCCATGATACATAAGCCCAGAAGCTAATGCAGTTCGTGCAGTGCCTGCCTCTCCATACGTCATCCACTTGTATCTGCAAGAAGGTGTAGATGTAAACAATAAATAAATTCATACTGCATTAATTCAACATGTAAACAGAAAAATAAATTCATACTGCATTTAGAATTATGACTGATGATCATGTTCTTACTGCTACTGCAAATGAAAGTTTCAAATACCCAAAGAAAGCATACAACTTACTCGATCCTCGATCCAGTAAGTTTCAAATACCCATTCTATTTGACAGCGACCTTCGATCCTCTCAAGCATGCGAGCAGGAATCCAATGCGTCAATTCTCTATCTAATCCCAAGTGACCCAAAGTGGGGCATTCGAGCACAGTTTGCTCAATGTCTTCAATATGAATATTATAACATGCATTCAAAATTATTGCCTGCAAAGAGGTGTGCTGTGAAAATGATCGGACTCCATCTCCTGTAACTGACTCACAACCAGTAATATTTATTTCTTTCAAATTTTGACAATGTCTGACGATAGCAAGCAACGACACATCTGAGATATTACTCAACCATGAGAGGTTTATGCTTTCAAGAGTAGAAATCCCCTTAAGAGCGACACACCCAGCATCAGTAATTCTTGGCCCACATTCTGCCAGATTCAACACTTTTAAATAAGACAATTGTTGCAGAAGACTAACCCCTAAGTCTGTAATTCTATCACATTGACAAAGTTCGAGCCTCTTCAATGATCTTGCGGTTGATCCTGCCGCTAACGAGGCCAATCCCCGATCAGTGATCAATGTACAGCCATGCAGTATGAGAACTTCCAAGTACCCAGCAGCCCCAATAGCTTCTAGTGCTTGATCTGTTATCCTATGACAGAATCCCAGGTCTAAATGTACAATATTTGGGCATGATTTCATGAGAGTTGTACGACCCGCATTGCCTAAGCCATTTCTTCTCCTCAAATAAACCTCTCTCAAATCCATACACTTAGCAGCTATGGACCAGATTCCTTGATCAGTTACAGTGTCTACATGGGAATCCTGAAATACATCACCATAGCTCACAGTTTGTCATAGATTCAAATTCAAGACTTGAAGGGCACGGCAAGTGTCAGATATTAACTCTAAATCAAGGTCACAGATTCCATTCCTTGCTTCAAGAGTAACAAGTTTTTATACCTGGGCAGAAAAGAATGCAAGAGCTGAGAACTCTAAGCATTTCCCTGGTTGAGCTTTCAACTCTTCTCCATTGTGTACATACTTTGGCACAAGATTTCCTATCTTCTCCGTTGGTAACCTTCTTCCTACCTCATCATCACTAAGATTTTGCACTCATGATAAGAGTCCACAGCATGCGTGTACTAGAAAATAGATTTAAAAGAATGGGATCAATGCATTTGCATAAAGACAACCCCAATCATGCATCTCAGAAATTCTACCTAAGAAGACGAAGACCATTCTTAGAAGTTTGGCCCAACAGAAACAGGACTACTTTGGGGTATATGAATCAGTTAGGTTTTGGTATCGCATTTGGCCAGAGACAGTGAAATATTGAAGTGCAATACACTACCATAAAAAATCTTACTACTATTTAACACACTGAAACCAAGCATGCACAGAAAATTTTCGTGCAGTGTTCGAATTTCAGGATGCTCGATATCTATCAACAAGCTTCAAAGGAGATCGTGCCCACTGATCATTAAAACAATCTAATATGGGGGAGATGTTGTAATCTTTCTACCTAACAAAACATTAAAAAAGTAAAAATTTAATTATCTGTAAAAAAAAATATGTGTGTCAAGAAAAAAACACAATTGAATTATCCACAAAAAAATGTTTGCCTTGCACATGGTTTTAAGGCATTCTAAACAACTCATGGTTTTATTGTACATAGTTTAAGAGGCTTTGCACATGGTTTTAAAACCATGTGCAAGGCCTCCTAAACAACCCATGGTTTTATTGTACATGGTTTAGGAGGGCCTTGCAAATGTTTTTAAGACCATGTGCAAGGCCTTCTAAACAACCCATGATTGTAGGAGTGGGGAAACCATGCAATGTTAGTTTCTAACAAAATAAAGAATATTATATGTCGGCCATAAATAATATTAAATATTAATAATAATAAAGTTATATGTGGACCTTAAATAAAAATATGTGTCTTTTGGTTTGAATCAAATCAATTTATACCTAAGAAGAGGTTTGCACCTCGAGAGATTTGATCCATCTCGGCGCTTGATAGAGCCTAGGATTTGGATCTACGCTGGTTTATATACTTTTCTAATGATGAGACATGGTCATGTATATCATGATATTTCAACCTATTTGTCACCACCAAAAAATGTCCACATAGCTCTCTATGGTGGAAACCATAATTATACATCATAGTCCCACCATTACCTCCTTCATTTTGACCTTCACAATTAAATTCCACCAAAATTGGTGGCAAAACATCATTATCCCTTGCCCCATAAATACAGAGAAGTTGAGAATTTATTGCAACATAACCCCCATTCTCCAAAAAGGAACAAAAAACCCTAAATGAGAATGGGTAAAAAACCATGGATAAATACCATACACTATGAAAAACCATGGTTCAATGCCATGGGTAAGAAAACCTTACATCATCCTATAAATACATTGTGAAGGTCTCCCCACTACAACTTTTGAACTTTTGACATTCCTTAATTCTTTAATTCTAGAAACTTTTCACTTCACACACCTTTCGCCACACCATCCCATGTTGCACGTTGAGTTCACTCCGTGTAACCCTTGATCCCTTTCTTGATGATAATCCTTGTTGGAGATAAAAATAGACCAGGATCGTGGGAGCCTACGAATAAATTCCTCATATGACTGTAGTGGCCCAGTTTAAAGCAGTGTTCCACCAAGTTTTCAGGACGGGGGGGGGGGGGGGA
>LPNX010299463.1:358072-407349 GCA_001517045.1 Pseudotsuga menziesii
TTAAAGATATGCTCGTTCTTTTGTTTTATTAGTTAAAATAAAAACCATAAAATCTTAAAAAATATTTTGTTATTGCTTGTTTGTAAGTCAAGGTCGAGAAAATCCCTTGCATCATGAAATCTACCTTGAGATTTGGTTGATCTAAGGTAGGTTCTTTTGCACGTAGTAGGGGAGAAATCCCCAGTACAATTTTGGCGACTCTAGTGGTTCAATCCCCTTGGATCTCTATTTTTGCAAGTGTTTTTGAAGGTTTGTTTTGTTTGGGTACCCTCAACCATCATCAATTTTACCCCCCTATGCAAGATCTGAACCAGTCTTGTCACAATGCCTGCCCCCCGCCCTATCCAACAAATTTTCCTTAAAAAAATTCCAGTTATGGCCGGATCACACATATAGGGCATAAATATTTGACCTAGGTCACACTTTTCTACTTGATAAGCATGACCTAGGTCATGCCTTTTTCCCCAATAAGTTCGACCTGGAACTAAACTCTAGATTGCGCTTGTCTAGGCTTCAGTAGCAATCTCGGTCGCTTTTGTGAACTGGTTTAGTGCGACTTGTCACATAGAAACCCCTGTTAAGTGCAACTTGCATTTTTTTACTGATTTTCCATCTCGACCGCCACTATTTTACAACCTTGTGCGACCCAGACTACACCTGTTCCATTTACAGGAGCGGTGTGTAGTTTTCCAGCTCTTTGAGGTGTTTTGAGACCCTTTCCACCCATTTGTTTATGTTTTACCCCTTCCCCGACTATTTCCTTGTAGATATGATTTCTTGCATCCCCCTAGTTTGTTTTGCGGTCCTCTTTTCCTTGTATGCAATCCCATCTTAGTCGATCTTGGTAGTTGAGACCCCCCACGTGTTTCCTACACCCTGTAAAGTTTCTTATGTGCTCATTTACTTGTATGTTTTATTATCTGGAAGAATTAGTTATTAGGTGTTGAAAAATATTTAATTTCATTACAGTTCTTTATTTTCCAGCATATGTGTCTCTGGCATGAGAGTGTTGGGGTTTATAAATTACACTTCACTTGTGCAAACATCTCACACCTTAAAATAAATGCTTGGTTCATGACCCCAAGTTGATGCTAAAATTTAACTTAACTCAACCAACATTGTAACCTGATTTGAGGACCAAAACAATATTGTAGTAAGTTAGGACACTAGGGATGGGAATCCAAATAATACCCCTTTGTCACTTACATCTGAGACATAGTTATGGTCTTCTAGGGAACCAAAACCCTCTAGTATTTGTTGACATGTTCACAACAAGTTTATCGGGGGGCCTCCCACTCTGCGGGGTAAGCCGGAACGCAGAGGTTATGGAATTTAGTGTGGAATACCACACTCCATTCTGTACTGAGGATAACCCTTCATATCCCTCCTCATGCATGTCGAGGACCATATCGAGTGTCGATGACCAAAGGGCTGAAGTTCTAGGAAACCATCTTGACTGTGTCATGAATGAGGTAGCCTAGATTCCAGTCTTTTAGGGGTCTTTTAATCGAGGTCCCTCTCGGTAGTGGGATTCTCTTAGCCTCTGGTTCTTCCATTTTGTATTTTTAGACTATGGATTTCATGACCCAACAGAGGATACAATTCATGAGGGGATTCCATCTTGTATCTAGGAGCTTGCTTGCACTTATACCCCATAGGTTAGTGTGCCATTTTCTTCATAGGTAGTGCTACTTGTTGGATTTCTTGCCATTTTGTTATAGACTCACCTACTGTGACACGCCATTGTAGTTCGGTTTTAGTGATTGCTTTTTTTCCTATGTGCCACCATTTACCAGTTCTCCTTCTGCACACTCGGGTGTAGTTTGAATTTTGAGCTTGGGTTTGACACCCCTGAGCCTTAATTCATAATATATCACTCCATCATGCCACCATTGCTCCACCACGCTAATCCTAGAGACTTAGGGCGCATACCCCTTAGTTTGGTTCCGTGAACAGTCATTGTCGAATCCATATTCAACATCATTCACCACCTTTAGATCCATACACTACATCTGAGTCAGATTCATATTCATATCAATCCGAACCTACCTTGTTCACTGCCCCATATAGCCCCATCATTGGTGCACCTCCCAACCCCTTCCAGGGGGGATTGTTGATAGTGGACTTGTGATCGCTCCACCTATCATACCAGGTATCCCTTCTACCATACCTACAAGTCTTGTTCCTAATGGGATCCTCACCACCTCACACAATGCTACTGGTTCGCTACCCACTAGTGGTGGCCCCACTCCATCCACCATGGTTCACACCATACCTACATTAATGCATGGGGGCATTGCACCTTCTACCACCATTTCAGTTATTCACACCATTCCAATGACTACTTCTACTATCAGAAGTCACCCCTACCAACCCCCATTTTCCCGTTGTACGTACATGCCCATTGACCCCAAGACCATTGCTGGCCCTCCTAGATCTAGTCCAGGTCCCAGTCTACCATTCATGGCTAGTATCAACCTGCCCAATTTGGCGCGGTTGACAAATGAACTCATTTTTCATGACCCATTTTGGCCTCCCATGCCTACCAAACTCCCTTCAGACATCCCTAAGTTTGAGGGAAAGGCGGGGGAGGATCCTTAGAACCATTATGTCCTTCCACTTATGGTGTTCCTCCAACAACATAGTGGATGACTCTATTTAATTATGGCTATTCCAACACACACTCACTAGTGTTGCAGCAAAATGGTACATTGTGTTGTCCCATGCCACTTATCCTCATTTTTCCTCGTTAGCCTTGATGCTCCTATAGAAATTCCAACTACCTGTTCATTACGATGAGGGCATGGAAATCCTGTTATCTTGTAGACTAAACACTGCTACCCATATCATAGATCACATCCATGAGTGGCATCGTTTCCGTAGTTTGTGTAAAATCCAGTTAGATGACAATATTTTCCTTGATTGATTTCTTAAAACCTTACTGCCCCTTATCACCAAGTATGTTGCATTCGAGCGTCCACAAACTGAGGAAGAATCAATCCTCAAGGCATAGAAGTTTGACCTTATCTATGCCTAATCAGGTTACCTTTATACCATCATACCTAGTGCTCCTTGTGCTGGCTCCTCATGGCGTGATATGCCAGGGGAATCCCATGCTGCTAATGGAGTCATTAGCTCTATCACCCAAGACCCACACCTGTACGTGGCCTCTCCTTCGATTCCACCTCACTCTGGTAACACTCCTAGCATTGCCTAACCTAGATACACCCCTGAATTTTCACGCGCAGAGGCTCAATCCGAAGCCACACCTTCATATGTGTCTCCTACACCTGTTCCTCATGTTTATGGAGTGAATTACCTGACACCTGTGTGTAATGGCCAGACGATAGGATTTGAAGCCCCTCCAGCTGCTCCTGCCTACTACCCATTACCTGTGCAAACTACACCTTCTTCGACCTCGACTCCTCCCATTCCTCAAGGATAGGTCTACGGTCCACATAACCTCCCTAATCAACCCTCCCCTAATAACCAACAAGGGCAGGGAAGAAGACAGAGAGGTAGGAACTAGGGAAACAACCAACCTCCAGGGGGCAGTCAACAAGCCAACCCTCCTAATAACAACAGAGTCAACGTTCCTGCACATAACCCTCAACGTCCACCTAGATATGGGAAGAACCCTTAGTCATGGACTAACCATCTGTGTACCATTTGTGATGTCTATGGACATTATACACATTAGTTCCCCTAGATGCATCGAGTCTGCCACCTATTACAATCCAAAATCACCATGAAACCAATTCTACCACTTTGGCACAACCAAACTCAACACCACAAGGTCCTCCACCGATAGTGATGCATAACCCATTACCAAATGAAGGAATGGTTGCAACCCAACCCTTGGTACCGTAAACATCACAACCATTTCTTTGATTTAACCCATCAATCCTGATGTCCATCATCTTATGATATTGTTGTATAATGTCAACTTACAGACTCGACGAAACCAATATGGATCCACTACATAAACTATTAATCCCTCCATGGCATCTACCTACACCGCTCTTGATATGTCCTTTTATTTACCAAGACCACCCACAGAAGGGACTACCAAAGCCCCTCGGTTCCCTTTACATTAAGGCACAAACAACCCCATTGCTAGAGCCGCTTTTAATTACAATATCGTCTATTACTTGGCCCAGTCTCCCTCTTCCATGTCCTCTATGGAAGTCCTAAGAAATTGTACTTCACAATGAAAATATACGTTATGTTCTTTAGGTGCCGTCGACCCCTATGATTATATTTTGATTGCTTTCAAATTGAATCAAGGAGAACCTTGGATGCCATCATTCGTAGCCTTGTAGGTTCCTGTCACTGTTTGGAATTTTGTCATTCATCGATGAGCGTGCATCCACTTGTGTTATGTAAACCTTTGTTTGGAAGAATCTCGGATCCCCTACCCTTCAACCCTCAACCACCGCCCTTTGTGCTTACGATGGTCACGCTGCTAAACCACAAGGCATTCTCAGGAATGTCCCCATTGAGTTGGCTGAAAAAACCGTGTTGATTGACATTGAGATTGTCAACTCCCAACTAGATTACAACCTCCTCCTTTGATGTAGTTACATGTATGCAATGCGAGCCGTTGCTTCTACTGTCTTTCGACTCTTGATGTTCCCCCATGATGGGAAGATTGTGACTATTGAACCGATTAACGTACTACAATCCTAGAGGACCGACCACTTTAGAGCATGTTCTCCCTACCATTGACACCCCCATCGATATCGTATCCATCCCCTGTCTGTCTACAAATGGTCTAGTCCTATTTACCGACGTCCATTTGCTAGACACCCTTTTATCCCTCCCACATCATCCCTCTCCGGTTGACATATCATATTTGTGCACCATCACATCCGGTAACATTTCGACAACATCGCAACCTCACCCACATCCACAACCGTAGACCCTGATAAATTATTGGGGTTCCTTCTCTGTACACATGATCCCCTTCCTATTCCCACCTTCTGGAATTGTGAGTAAACCAGTCATGGATACTGTTAGCCTTTGGGATTCACTTTGGGCATTTCAGTGTGGTACCTTGATCCACCCACCCTCCCCCCGATACCACAGATCGTGTTGACACCAATATAACCTATTGAGACGGTGTCACGCCCACCTCTTGATACACAAATGATTACTTCTGCATCTACTCTTTCCCCCCCTCCTCCCATGAATAATGGCGGTAAGGCACCAAAATCCTCGATAAAACCACGTCCACCTCCTACGTGTGCTTTATGCGATGTTCTAGGCCATGCGACGCAAAATTGTCCTGATTTGCCGTTCCTTCGCACCCACATGCGCACAGTAGTCGATACTGATGATGCTGAAGTTGTCAATGTACCAAAAATCCCTACGATTAAGAACAAACCACTATGACCCAACTACTTGTGTGGAGTTTGTGCTCTATAGGGTCACCATTCCCATCGTTTCCCAAACTTGCCTGAGTACGGGTCTCTCCTCAATGACCTTCGCAAGCACGCGCGTTAGTCCAAAATCACTATCCTTGAGGAAATACACCTTTCTACCTCTTCCTTGGACACTAATAACACCATTGTTATGATCTCTACTTCCATTCGTCCTCCCTCTTCCTTGATTGAAAAATATCCCTCTAATCTATCTAGGAGCTACTTCCACAACGATGAGGAGATCCTTGAAACCGCCACTGATTTTACCCCATTCCATTTAGTCCATGGAATGGAGTTGGTTCTTCCCATTGAATTCCAGATTCTGTCACTTTTCCTTGCCGTCGATCTTCTACCAGATACTTCATTGTTGGAAAAATGCCTACTTATGCTTGAACAAACTGATGAGGACTGTCGCGTTTCTATCCAAATGATCGAAGCGACTAAGACCAGTTCGAAGTCCCATTATGAATCCCATTCCCACCCACGTACCTTTAGCAAGGGGGACCTCGTCCTCGTCTATGACCAAGCCCATGATAAGAATGTAAAAGGGAAGCTTGAATGCATGTGGTAAATCCCTTACGTAATCCATCACTGTCTCGATAAGGGGGCATACCTCCTCGCAAACTCAGACGGTCGCCTCTTGAAGAATCTCCACAATGGGATCTACCTCAAGAGATTCTATTCCTAAGTCGACCAACATGAATGCCCTTGTATCATAGTTTTTCTTTCTTGTTTTTCATTTCTTTTACCGCGAGTCTCAAAGTTTGTTTCCTTGGTTATACCAGATGGATACTACCTTGCCCTCCTATGTTGGTTTCACTAATGGTACAAGTAAATGGTCTCCTAATCTCTCCTCGGATGCGTGGGTCATTTATTCTCCATCAAATGAATTGATCCATATCGATGGAATGTGTGTTGGTGTTGCTACCAATAACCAAGCTAAGTATGATAGTGTCACTGGTCTTCTAACCGCCACCCTTCACTTCGGTATTCATCGCCTTGATGTATTCCTAGGCTCCTAGCTACTTGTTGTTCAGTTTAACAAATACTGCTGGGTACGAGATCCCTGCCTCTTTAGAAAGTTCCCACGTAGACACTTGGTTAAACATTTGGAATCCATTTCATTGATGCATGTTCCCAGAAATCTCAATAGTGTAGCAGATAAAGTGGCTAATGACGTTCTAGAGTGGCACATCAATCATCGCATATAGGAAATAAATTGCATCATGTATCATCATATAGTCATGCATACTTATGTCATATACATCATATGGGCATAGTCATATTAATCACAAGAGACTCATAAAACACATAAAAGTACAAAAATATTCATCCACATCCATTCATATCATAAACATCATAATCGGTACAAAAAGAGAAGCTCCATAGGATTTCTCATCTGATCATACATATGATACAAACTTCCCCATGCTCAAATGCATTGGGGGCATCATCAACAATTGCTAGTTCGATTCATCCTCCTCTAACTCTGTGCCCTCCTTAGTTTCCTCCTCCTCATCCGATATCTCCTCCTCCATTGGCACATCCCTTTGTGCCACCGCTCTACATACTCAACAACAAAAAGGATCTTCCTCATCAGAGAGATCCACTCTGGAGGAGCTCTGCAGCATGCAACAATCAGATCGCCGTCTAGGTACTTCCACCCATCATCTATGACCCGCTACTATAATTTCTCCATGTCTAGCCACAGTGAGTCTAACATAGCACTCATTCGCCTCCTCTACTTGTGGGTGGGTGGATCTAACCCCTCCACCTTGCCCTTGCGTCGGTGGTATCCCACTGGATGGTGTTGTACCATGACTGCACATGCACACATTATGTCATCAATATCTACCACATTTATGATCTAGATACCACTAGGCTATTAAAATATATATGAATGAAACCATAGAGGGTCATGTCTACATACCATCAGGTCCCCAAACCTGTCCAAGAAGTGGAGGCATCTCCGGATCTCCTCGGTAGTCCATTCTTGCGTATGGATAGTCCTATATGACGATAGGAAGATGTCTCCACTGTGAAAAAATCTCTCGGGTGAAGAAACAATCTACCAATTCGCCTCCTTCCATGATCATCATCTCACACCACTGCCTCATCCGAGGATTGCGTGGTCTGTCGTCGTGCACCAACAGATGTGGTCGCAGTGCTGGATTTACCTCAATTTGTGTGCCACTAGGAAAATCGAAGTCCTAATGTATTGACATGATCATGGGCCCTCCACTCCATCCATACTACAAATTTTCCCTTATAATACCACCATTCATCGTTGCACAAGGGGGCCCCACTAGTGTTCCACTGTTATTTTTTCCCTTGTCAGTCGTGATCCCAACATCACCCCTTTTGGTGCATCGAACACTTTCTCCTTGCTTGATTGACCATTATGGAGTTTTTGTTAAGCTTTTTTCTGACTCCTTAAAGAAGGGAAATATTGCTGAGCACACTTGATTCCTTTCACGCTCATTAGAGTATTTGAAAGGGTGTCTATGTGGCCTTGTTTATCCCATTTTTCAGATGACGTAGACTAATTAAAGAAAATGACCACCCTTGCACCTTCCATCTAGGAACGATTCCCCTTGTATCATTTTATGTTTTTTTGGACATTGGGACCATAACTTACGAAAAATCTCACTTATGGGTTGTATTAAGCTCTTGTCCAGCCCTCTCATAAAGAAAATATCGCTAAGCAAACTTTGTTTCATTCATGCTTGTAAAATTATTTGAATGACCGTTGAATCAATATAGGTTTAACCTTTTTCAACCTGGTTGGACTACCTATGGAAAATAAGTCTATTTGTCCCTTCTGGGTGGGAGAGTTCTCCTTTGTACACTTTTATCCTTTTTTCTGAATTAAGAGACTACTGTATGAAAAATATACCCATTGGAGTCTTCTTCCTGTTTTCAGACTCTATAAACATGAAAATATTATCGATCATTTATTGTCTTGTCCTCGACAAAAATCGACGAGACAATATCATACTGAGCACACTTCTATCCCTTCTTCGTGCTCCTTTATCTATGAAGAAGGCCCAAATGATTCCTTTTGGTGCCCACATATGTTGTATATGCTCTCACATTATGGAAATCCCCCCCCCATTGGGTCTCATTTGTTCATAGTACTTTATGATGAGTCTCCCTTGGATCCCCTGGATATCACTCATCTAGTACCTTTCCCTAGTATCTCCCATTGCAGTCATCTCCACGGTTCCATAGCTATGATTCCCTCCCCATGAGTCAGTTTCATCTGCTGACCTGCCATCATACTTTGAAGAAAGGAAGTTTCAGTCCCCTGTACTCCCCATTCAGTGTCTCAATCCCATTATTGTTCCATATCTTTGGTTGTCCCCCTCGCACTTCTATCAAGGAAACCTCATTTCCTTGGTAGTTGTAGGTCTCCCTCTGTGACATCAACACATCTATTACAGAGGATAGACCTAGAGGTCACTGTATCTTGGTTTCATCCACCTCATTAATGAGTTCCTTGGATCACTTATATGGAGTCCTTAGTGCCTTTTCAGTTGGTTGTCTCACGTGCTCTTCTTCAACTACATTATCATACCATTGAGATTCGTACAGGGTATTGGTTCCTTCATTATTTGGTCAAATACCCTGGTTGTCACACGACTCTAGCACATTGGTGAGTTTATTTTGGGACCCATATAGTTTCATGTCCCTTGTGATATTTGAGATGCATTGGTGATGAATAAATTCAATGACTTAACATGAAATTTGCCATTTACACATTATGTCAAACATTTGATCTAACTAGGGTTTATGATTAAAAATTACATCTTAATTTGAAATATAAATCACCAAGATCAAGAACTTTCCAAGACTGAAGCAAATATTTCACACATGAGTACACATAGATTTTGATCAACAAACCAAACAAAACCCCAACTCCTGGTGAAACCCTAGAAAGAAGAAATTATCATTAAAAGGAGAAACTCATAAATGTTTCCAATTACACAGAAAAATGATTCTTCTGACCATTATAGGCGAAATTACTCCAAAACACATCTTTAACAAATTACCATGAAAATTGTGCCAGCATTACTGTATGACTTGCTGTAACTTCACATGTGCAAGTACATAATGTACGGATTCTACCACATGTGTGGACTATACAGATTGTACGAATTAGGTACTTTTTTGTTGCCTTGGGATTTGTGCCTAGCTTGTAATAAATGTAGTACAAACCTGCCATATTTATGTACCTTTTGCCTTGATTCCTGTGCCTTCACCCATGTGCTGTACGTACGGACATGTGCATTAAATGAGGTTGTACTTCTGTAATTAATGTTGCTTCTTACATTGGGAAATGTGCCAAGGATTCTCTCTCTCTCTCTCTCTCTCTCTCTCCTTCAGTCTCAATATCTTCTCTCTCTATCCTCATTAATGAATTGATGGTGTCTAATTTGTCCTTTAACCTTAGTTTTATAGTGTAACTACCTCATCTAACCAGCTTAATATTATGGTTGAGATGCTTTTTACAAAATCTAGTGTTCTCACTTAATGCACTCTTATTTAATAATAATTCACTTTAATTATTAAATATCTTTTAAGTGAGATCGAATACAATCAAGTACAAAACATCATTTATTTATATATAAGTCACTTTTATACATAAATGTACATAATGGACAAATCACATGTCCTCTTTATCACACAACACCCAAAACTATAAAGAGGACCTTTAGAGTTAATTTTTGAACACTTCCTCTTAACGAGGAAGATCCACAACATTATCTCCATATTTGATCCATGCAACAACTCCCTCCTACTTTGGAATCAATATCATAAACATATGCTCTAACTCGAATTGAAACTCTGAAGCTTGAGACTCAACCTGAGTCTCATCCAACTGCTCATATGAACCATCATTTGGATGGCTAAGTCTTCTACCAGTGCTCTGGAGAGAGTCACTCTCCTCTTTAGGACCATATCTACCAAATAAAACATTATCCTCATCCTCTAGCTCTGATATCCACCCTCCTAATCCTACTCCTAGTCGTGCAATATGCCCTTTTAGGACATACAGTCTGTCCCTGCGATCTCCCAATAAGATGGTGGTACCAACTAGCTCATCTCTTCGATAAAGGAGTGACATTTCCAGACCTAATCATCATCCCAGATGACTCTCATCCGAGGTACAAACAATACTCCATGTATATCCAAGAACTCTTCGAGATCTAGTTGGAACCTGATAGTTCCAACTCCTCATATAGTAATCTAGGGACTATCAACATATGTCTGAACTAAATGTCCCAGTCCCAACGTTGTGATCATCTGAAAGGAGTCATACATTCTAGTCATATGTTTGGTTGCTCCACTTTCAACAACCCAAACATTCTCAAAGGATAAAATTCCTATACTGGAATCAATTGAGACAAGAGAAAACTCTTGCTCAAACTTCGTGGCATATTCTTCTACAGCTGCAGAAGTTGCCATGCTTATTTCATTCTTCACAATATTTTTCTCTGGGAATTTCGAGGCATAATACAACATTTTCCCACGATGGTAGCACCTGATCTAGCTTAGGTCTTTCTTCTTCTTGTTTGTCTTTGCTGTAAGGGATCCATTATACTCCACCTCCTCGTAGACTTGTCCACCCAAAACTCCTTCTCGAATCTCCTCTTGGGTGAAATCATGCCATAGCCTGGACCAGTCCAGAAGTTTCTCTCTTCCAACAATACATTTGAAAAAAACCTCCCATCTCTTGGTGAATTCCTTCAGGGATATCCTCACCAAATCTGAGTCTGAGATAGTCTATCCTACCGCTGGCAACTCGTCTTTGACCTGAGCCACCCGAGTCAGGGAGGATGTTACACTTTCATCTTTTGTCATCTTTACATTGTGTAACTTGTCTTTTAAGTCCATCTTCTTGTTCTCATTCTTTGCCTCGAACACCTGCTTCATGGTGTCCCACATGTCATTGGTAATTTTTTTCTCTGCCAAATGTGGGATCTTATGATCTTTTACTGCGTCTAGGATCATCGTATGGGATCTGGATTCTAAGGCTTCATGTTGTACTAACTCATCGTTGTCAGTGGGATTGGTCATCACGGTGTTTGCAAAGCTCCAAATATTCCATTCCTTTAGCACTGCAGTAATCCTCACTTTCCGAGGTATATAGTTGGATATTCCATCGAACCTATCTTCATACCGAATGCTCATCATCTGGAAAATACCTCACAACAAATCTTCTAAAGTTGAAAGACAACAAAATTAGGTTCTGTGATTCAAAAACTTGAATACTACTTTAACTTGGCTCTGATAACATGAAAAAATTCAATGACTTAATATGAAATTTCCCATTTACACAGTATATCAAACACTTGATCTAACTAGGGTCTATGATTAAAAATTACATCTTAATTTGAAATATAAATCACAAAGATCAATAACTTTCCAAGATTGAAGAAAATATTTCACACATGAATACACAAAGATTTTGGTCAATAGAGCGCGTAAAAACCCAACTCCTGGGGAAAACCATAGAAAGAAGATATTATCATTAAAAGGAGAAACTTATAAATTTTTCCAATAGCACAGAAAATTTATTCTTCTGACCCTTACATGAAAAATTCCCCAAAAGCATATCTTTAGAAAATTATCTTGAAAATCGTGTCTGTAGTACTATACGACCTGCTGTACGTTAACACGTGTGAGTATGGATTGTATGGATTTTGGCACACGTGTGGACTATACAAACTGTACATATTATGTATTTTTTTGATGCCTTAGGATTCGTTCCCAACCTGCAATAAATGCAGTACGGACCTATAAGATTTCTGTACCTTATGCCTCGATTTATGTGCCTTCACACATGAGCTGTATGGTCTGATGGGTGCATTAAATGAGGCAGTGCTTTTGCAATTAATGCTGCTGCTTGCATTGGGAAATGTTCCAAGGGTTCTCTCTGTCTCTCTCTCTCTCTCTCTCTCCTCATTAATGAATTGATGGTATCTAATTTGTCCTTTAACCCTAGTTTTATACTGTAACTACCTCATCTAACCAACTTAATCTTATGGTTGAGATGCTTTTTACAAAATTTATGGTTCTCACTTAATGTACTCTTATTTAATAATAATTCACTTTAATTATTAAATATATTTTAAGTGAGACCCAATACAATAAAGTACAAAACACCATTTATTTATATATAAGTCACTTTTATACATAAATGCACATAATGGACAAATCACTTGTCCTCTTTATCACACAACACCCAAAACCATAAAGAGGACCTTCAGAGTTAATTTTTGAACATGCAACAGTCTTCAGAACCCCCTTAGTGTAATGCTTTCGTGTATCTACATTATCAGATGCTGTTTATTGTACCTCAGAGATTCTCACTCTCATACATTGTTTCCATACAGTTGCGTACACTTTATATTCAACAAAGCATCAGTGTTTGTGATATTGCATCCCAAGAGAATGCCATTGTTTCTATGTACCAGTTCTTCAGATCAACATTTGTATTCAGCCTCCCATTGAGGCCACCGTTATGTACTTCTAGTTGTATGTATTGATCGACTCCCATTATTTGAGCCTTGATCCCCATTTGTTTATTGAGGCATTGATATGAGCATGGGTATGCCTGCCTTGTCCATATATATTTATGATATTATGTACCTCATCCATTTTTTAGAAGTAATACAAATCAAAATACACTGCAGTTCGAATGAGGAGCCTCTGACTCCTCCATGGTTCCCTCCAATTTCTCCACCATTGTCACCTTTTCTCCGTTGATCCTATGATGTCTGTCAACCATACGATATGCTCATGCCCTCATACATTAGGGGGGAATATGTTAACACCAAAAATTGTCCAAATAGCTCTCTATGGTCAAAACCATAATTATACATCATAGTCCCACCATTATTTCCTTCATTTTGACCTTCACAATTAAATTCCATTAAAATTGGTCCATAACATCATTATTCCTTCTCCCATAAATACAGAGAGGTTGGGCATTTATTGCAACATAACCCCCATTCTCCCAAAAACGACCAAAAAACCCTAAAATGAGAATGGGTAAAAAACCATGGATAAATACCATACACTATGAAAAACCACGAGTCAATACCATGGGTAAGAAAACCTTGGATCATCCTATAAATACATTGATAAGCTCTCCCCACAACAACTTTTGAACTTTTGACGTTCCTTAATTCTTTACTTCCAGAATTATTTCACTTTCCACACCTTTCGCCACACCATCCCATGTTGCATGTTGAGCTCACTCCATGTAACCCTTGATCCCTTTCCCGGTGACAACCCTTTTTGGATATAAACGGATACCAGGATTGTGGGAGCCTATAAATCATTTCCTCAAATGGATGCAGTGGCCTAGTTTAAAGGTATGCTCATTCTTTTGTTTTAGTAGTTAGAATAAAAACCATAAAATCTAAAAAAATATTTTATTATTTCTTGTTTGTAAGTCAAGGTCGAGAAAATACCTTTCACCATGAACTCTACCCTTATATTAGACTAATCTAAGGTAGTTTCTTTTGCATGTAGTAGGGGATAAATCCCCACTACACTCTTGGAGGAAACAACAAAATCACAAGTGTTGTAAAATTCAACTTTTCTAAATACGTAAACAACATAGTCATATGCCCCACAAACTTTGAACTTTTTAAAGTTGTGTAGTGGACACATTGTTTTCAAGGTATAAATATTTCAAACAAGTACAATGTAATCACACTCCTCTAGAAATCTTAACTTCTTGAACCATGTGATGGCTTGGTTATCGAAAAATCTAAGTCTTCAAGAGTGCATCTGAGTCACATTTGTTTCAAAGTTATTGTTTCTATGGAGTGCAATGAAAGAAACTTGGTCTCACTCTTTATGAAGTTTGAACCTTTAACCAATTTCGTTGTGATTTCATGGCTCATGAGGTTATGTGCAAGCATTATTGGATAATATTGAGTTAATTTTAGTGAGAGGTTGAATAGAGGAGGAAGCTTGCTTTCTCAAATGGAAAAAATTTGCAATGGCTTTGGTCCACGATGACCATCCTCTTCTTCACATTGTAGCTATTTTGACAGTTTACTCTCTAATAAGTGGGTTACTGGGCATGGGGGCTTCGATTTATTGATACGTTGAAGAACTTGTTGAATGGCATGAGGAGACTAGAAAACTTTAAGGAAGGGGTCGTGACCTTTCCTTTATACAACAACATTTATTTAATTGTTTGTTCACTATAATGATTTCATTTATTTTTCATTGTGTGTGAATTTTGATATATCCCTAGCTTGCTTTGTATGGCCTTAAAATCAACATTAGACTATGTATTGCAACCAACATCAAATATATAAACATTTGAATTCCCAATCCGTATGCATGGCTAAGCCCGAAGAGCAATGGGATTGGGGTTAATCTATGATATAAATTTGA
The DNA here is from genome assembly GCA_001517045.1 of Pseudotsuga menziesii. Taxonomy (NCBI): domain Eukaryota; kingdom Viridiplantae; phylum Streptophyta; class Pinopsida; order Pinales; family Pinaceae; genus Pseudotsuga; species Pseudotsuga menziesii. Next base: position 372,919 of record LPNX010299463.1, read on the forward strand.
AAAAATATTAATTTCAATTGCAATATAAAATCTCAAATTTGGACTTGATGCAAATTTGAATACTTGAATATTTGATGGTTGTCCTTGTATGATATTCCTTTAATGTTGATCCAAAATATCTCCTCCACTAGTTTTTTTCCTAATTTAACCAACAATTAAAGAGTCAACAAAATAATAAAATAGATTAACAAATTTTTTATGACTAAATAATAATTAAAAAGACTTGAGTGCATGACCACTTGGATGAGCTCCTCTTGGTTTCAAGAATAATTTAATGGAGTAGTTTAATATTGGAGCAAACCTCCCTCCACTTGACCGATAAACAACAAAGTTAAAATCGACTTTGTTGTTGCTCAGTTGGATCGAGGGAGGTTTTTTCCAATATTATTTAAATCCTAATTTATTCTCTACTGAACATGGCCAACAACGTGAAGGTGGAAACTCTCTTGCCCCACCCCCTCACATCACTCTCAATTCCCCAGTACCGAGTCTATCTACTAGAAAATAGTTGAAAACAACACATGAAGATTCATGCATATATAGACGCTAGCATAACAAAAAGTTCCTTAATACACATATGTGGGTTTGTACATAAAGACACATATTACAAACATGCATTAATATATATTAACGTTCGTTCATTCATTCATAGACACATGAAAATACCACATCTAAATAAATTGTATCATAAAAAATGTGTTTACATAATATGAAACAAGATCATTCTAATTATACAACAAGTACACTCACTGTATTTCTCGATTTAGTAGATAATAGTCGAAATCAACGCATCAAGATTCATGCATAGACACTAGCATAAAAAAAGGGTCATAAACACATATCTGTGGTTTTGTACAGAAAGAAACATATAGCACACATCCATTAACATATATTAACATTCATTCTATCATTCATTAATTCATAGACACAAAATACTTCATCTAAATAAATTGTATAAAAAAATATGTTTACATATTATGAAACAAGATCCTTCTAATTATATAACAAGTACCATAAAAAATATGTTTACATAATATCAAACAACATTGTTCTAATTATATACCAAGTACCATAATCTATTTCTTGGTCTCTTTTTCCTTTTTAGGAAATCAACAAGGATGTCATATGTGCCTTATTCCCCTACAACTGTCTTGGGCTTTGTATGTCTTATTGTTAACCTGCATAACCGTCGATGTGTCTGCAAGGTGGGTGGGCAATCAACTGCAATTAGAAATAAATGTTAAATTGATATTTTTAGTTATTATTATTACAAGTGTTTTGTTAATTAAAAAAACAATAGAGTGTTCTTTACCTGCTTCAATTGTGGAGGCAAGAGGAGTAGTTTCGAACATGGACATATGTTCTTCTTCTTTTATGGTCTCATCATCTACATGCTCTAGAGTTGAAACAAGAAATTTATAATTAATACACCATTGCATATATATATATATATATATATATATATATTATTTTATTTAATTGTAATACATATTACAAATTTTTTATAACACATGAAATACCTCCAATACTAAGATGAACAACAATTGCAAGAGGCACTCTACCCTTACTGGGTTCATGTGTTCCACCACTTGGGATATTTGTATCTACATTGGTTTCCTGCTTAAAATAGACAAACACATTAATTTACGGCCATAAATTATAACCAATAAATTGCACAAATAATACATATATATATTTGTTTAATTTCCCGTCACTTGGGGCCAGTAGCAATGAACCATTGGTTAATAACCGTAACCCAGGGGAATCTAATCCATCAAAGTCACCCGGGGATCACACTCGACCTGTACCACACCAACCCTTAAGATGGCTGGATTTTTTGGTGTCTCCTCCCAACTAGGTCACCCCTAAATGGAATTGAACCCGGGTCTCCTTGTTGAGGAGACCCACACCTTAATCGAATGATATTCTATTATGTTCAACCAAGGATTAATATTCGTGATAGTAAGCATGCTCGAGTTCTTTCTCTGTAGGATCCTCATTGAATTTTGCACGTTGGAATTTTGCATAAGTACATGAATTATTCTTCTCCAGTTATATTAAATTAAAAATTTTAACAATTTATAATTTAGACGCACATTTTTTTTTATACTTACAAATCGTGCGACCAATTTTGAGTAACCACCGGGGCCACGTTTATGCTACCCATGTTTATCTATTCTAGCCTTGGTGTATTTGTATGTATATAGGAGCTTATATTCAAAAGTTTCTAATACTTAATTAGATATCACCATGATGATAACGCATAATATTTACTTTATTAAAAGTGTCTCATACCTTCCTGATCCATGTGGTGTCTTCCCTTATTTTCAGAGCATCTTATCCTTTGCATCTTCCACAAGGAACTTCCAATCCCTCTCTGGGATCTCTAGAGGGTGCTAATACTTAGGGTTCTTTTGCAGATGAACCCTATATTGGTCATACATATATTTTAAATATAAGCCTGCCTTTGAGGTAAGTCTGGTTTTGTTGAAGGTACCCTCACCGAACATGTCGACCAACTTGTTGATAAGTTCATCCTTTAACTTGGAAATTTGGGAATTCCACCTTGTGCATATGGTGGGCATAAAGAGTTCCAGGGTTAGGTCATTCATACATCCATAAAATGTGTGTTTTCCTGCTACACAATATTATCCTTAGTTTAAAATAATCGCTGATTATATGTAAATTTCAATTAGATTATACATAATAATTAAAAGAATTTTGAAATTTTTGTAAGATTTTGTAATTTCATGGGGATGAGCTCATCGTATACCAAAAACATAACTAGTAGTGTCCCCGTGCTAGTGACATGGGAAGATCCATGAAAGCTTGCTTCAAATTCTGTGATGCGATCGTGATCTTCATCCACAACATCTCTTGCACATCTTGGCATGTGCTGTTGAGGACGGGGTGTACTACTGACATCGACCCTAGGGGGTGTACTGATATGAGTGAGTAGCATGCCACTCATTGGCTGAGGAACAACCCTGGTACCAACGCCAACCCCCATAGTCACACCATGAGGATCATACTGTTGCAAAAACTCCTGTAAAATAAAGAGTTTTATTATTATTATAAAGGATGGTATAATTAAAATCATATATAAATAAATGGGATAATTAAATATGATGATTACCCCAAATTGTTCGATTTGGCACCTCACGATATTAATTCTATTACTTATCCCTTGTGTCCACAATTGAATCATAATTAAAGAAGCGAATTCTTTATTTAATTTTATGACGAACTTACTTATTGTTTGCATTGGGTAAGTGGACAAAAACCGGCTTTGTCATTAAGCCCTTGCTTGGAGCATATGTGGACTGCTCTGAGGCTAGTGCCTCCCCCCTATCACCCTATTGATCATCATGAAATTTTACATACTTATATATAATAATATTACTAAGAATAATTTACAAGATAGACTATGAGGACTGTAACAAGCATTGAAAGAGCATTATGTGCAAGGATTATTAACACAAAGAGTTTTAAAGTGTAAGAGAAAAAGAGTTTAATTTATACATTAAAATAGCATTATGTGCAAGTGGTATTAACATAAATAAATTTGAAGTGTAAGAAGAAAAAAACTTTACTTTATAGATGATTTAGGACACAAAATCATTCTAGCCATAATGAATAGAGGGGTATATTTGAGATTTATTTCAACATTACAATTAAAGAAAAATGGTCAACTTTTAAATTATTAATCTAATTGAAGGAAACACAACATACATAGGCTTCATGGGAAGGCATTAGGGGCCACTATATTTACTAGCGATCATTCAATGTATAGTATGTTCTACCTCTAGTTCTCCCTGAAAACTTTGACAAGTATGATCATATTTTGACATTGTATAGTATGTTCTACCTCTAGGGCCATTCAATGAAAGTTTACATACTTATAATCATTCAATTTACTTATGATCATTCAATGTTTAGTTAGATCATAGTTTAGAAATGAAATTATTATTATAAATATCATATCAACAACATTAAAAATTTAAGACACTAACATTGTATAAAGTTAATTTGGTTTCAATTCAATCTAATATAGCATAATATATATAAAAAATAAAGTTTGATTCGAATAGCTTAAGTGCCAAAATCAAAAGCCAATTCTTTTAATACAATGACAAAATGACATACACAATGAATAATGCAAGTCAATAGAAATATCTACAACTTTATATGCATTTCCTCTCTTTCTCTTTATAGAGTTTTCTCACATCACATGATATGAATAATAAGTCAGTAATTACAGAGATTACTAATTTGCGAGGCCCTCATTTGTCATTATTTTCATCCGGCCATAAGCCAACATTGGGTATTGTTTGTTAGACATTAATATTTAATTTAAGTTTAATTCTCTTGATCAAACAACATCAAATGATATGAATAATAGTAAGTGAGTAAATAAAGAGATTGCCGATTGAGGCCGTGGTTTGTCAGTATTTCCATTCGATCATAAGTCAACATTTCGTATCGATGTTACTTTAATATGTAATCTCCAATTTAAGATTTATTCTCTCAATCAAACATTATTAATATGTTTTTGATCAAATTAAATAACAAATTATTAGATAGTTCAAGGTTGATGTTATTTGTTTTCTTCTCTCATAAAATATTTTAACTTCTTTATTTTTGTCAATTGACATGTTTTTTTCAAATTTGGTACTCTTATGACTAGAGGGTAATTAAATAGTTTAGATCTTGTTTTCTTGATCACGAAATAATATATTTGTTTGAAAAATAGTTAAATGTTTTAAACTATTATCATATTTTTTTAATAATTTTAATAATATTAGCATTTTTTTTTTAAATTTTAAATTTATTAATTTTAATAAATTTTTAAATATTTTCAAAATTTTCATAATATTTTGGTGTGAATTGAGAAGACATCCATATATTTATTAATAGGGGGTGACACTTCCTACATAGCCATCTCTCTTCATACAATGGACTTAAAATATGTTGACCCAACTCTAGATAAAAAAATGCGTTTAAAATATGTGATTCATACAATGGACTTAAAAATATGTTCACCCAACTCTAGATAAATATGTCCACCCAATTGTAGATCATGAGACTTTTGTAAACAAATGTGAAATAGTTGATTTGTAAAATATTAAGTAGTATCTTAAACTTCAAGAGATACCTCCTCCATTTGGGTAACTCCCGTCTTTATATAGTCATGTAACTTAGATGGGAGAAAAAAAACAAAGAAAATAAATAATTGATGAAGCTTGTGCAATTTATCAAGTTCTTTTTAATCGTAGACATTTATGCCCATGCACTAGATATTGCATGAAGGTACATTTAAAAATATTTTTAAAAGAAACAACTCGAAGCATTGTACTTGGACTAGACATGGCCAACAATGACATTTGGATGGGGCCAACATTAATTTTTTTCAAACGGTTTCTGTATCTCCAGAATATGACATGGACACATTGTTCACATGCCTTGACAATATGGGAGTGTTTATAGACTCAAAGACGATGCAAACACCAACCAATACTCTATATATTCAATCTTTTCCTAGTTTCATTTGAAATTTCGTGGGTTGTGGTCGTGGTTGTGATGATATTTATATTCATCGTCTGTGTCATTCAAAACAAGCATGCATCATGCCAATTAGGCCCATGAGATTGGTGGCAAGAAGAAGGCACTATATAGATGACATTTCCTTTTTAAATAATGGTTTCGTACTTCTCTATATGGAGTAAAAAACAAAGACAAGAAATAATTTATGAAGCTTGTGAAATTTATCAAGTTATTGTTAATTGTTGATGTTAATTCCCTTCCACTATATATTGCATGAATGCACATCTCGAAATATTTTTAAAAAGAAACAACTTGAGCTAAACATGGTCAAGTGGGTGAACATGGGTGTTGAGTCCTTCTTATGGGATACAAGTGCCATGAGAACAAACCATATAAATACATATGAAAAGAAAAAAATGAACTGAAAACACATAATTATATAGATACCATGTACATATCAAAATTTTGATATCATTAATCCTCTTCTTCATTCAACTCCTCATATATATCATAGGTTCAGATTTCATGTTGAAAGGATTGTCCATATCAGATGCATCACCACTGGCATCAATTCTAATCATATCATCATCGTCTATATCATCATCCGAACCATTCTGTCCTACATTTGGTTCGAATTATTCAAGTTATTCGTTCGACACATAATCAATATCATATTCATCCAGAACATTGTCTCACATATCTCCTTGAAATTATTTGATGTATTTGTTTGAAACATGAACTAACTGCTCCTCTACCTCATCTTCTTATTCAATATCATCTTCTTCTGCTATAGTATACTTTAATGACCTTCCTCTTGGATCATATCTAACAAAATATGACCAACCCGATCTACCTGGAACCTCTGAGAAGAATACATGCTTGCATTGGCTTGGAAGAATATATGGATATGATCCTAGCTTAACATTCCTTGTATTAACAATGATAAATCCGTTATAATGTTGAATAACAGTTTTATCAGGACACATTCATTCATTTGTAGCTTGTATCATTGATGTTGAACATAACTAATTTGAAGGAATTAAATTCACATTGAAATATATAATCCAAAAACCTATAGTATTGATTTTCAGATTCTCGAATTCACATATAACTACTTACCTAGGAATACATTCATATTAATAATGGATTATGCAGGAAGAATAAAAATTAAATAAGTACTACATACATAATAACAATAAGTCAAATGTATTATAAATATCCACCATATACTTATATCTGACTTTCCTCATGTTGATGAAATTGTCATTGATGCCAACATGGACTTGCAGTGGCCCCACATGTTGTCATTGATGCCACCAAGTCCCACTTGCAATGCCTTGGATCCCTTACAAAGTGGGTTTGTGCCTTTAAGAACCTTCTACCTAGTTGACAAGGTCCTAGTACCCACAAGGATGGATATTGGAGCCGCCACCTTGTTGAAGATGCTAAAGACCCCACTGATGGTGCGGAAGACCCTGGAGATGGTGTTGAAGCCCCTTGTGAATGATGGAGAAGCCCTAGATGGGTTGGAGAAGAATTGATGACCCATTTTGTGTCCATTCATGCTCTGAAGGCCTAGCAACCCCACAGGTGATGTCATGATGGATCTTGACCCTTAGAGGTCACCTTGCGTGGTTAAGGTAGTTAAAGAAGTCCTTGAAGAAACTTCTTGACGCACACACTAGATGGTTTAATGGACTTGAAGAAATGAATATGACATGGAATTTGGGTTCTTGGAATCCCTGGGGATGGCCCTAGGTCATAAGAAAGATGAAGCCACCCACACTCACGTGATGGTGATTGGGAACTTGGACACCTATTACACTCTTGGTGTTGATGCTATGGTGGACAAGGTTAAATGACACCCTAATGGTAAAGGTTGACCCTAGTGTAAAGGCAATTAAAAATACAAATGATTCTTTTTTTGCAAAAAAAAATTCAAATTAAATATTTATAATAAAATTCAAATGACAAATTTGAATTTAAAATTAAAATTCTTACCTACAAGTCGACTAAGTCAATTTAAAAAAAATTAATACATGTTGGCTCCAAAAAAAACATGGAAAATGTGTATAAATGGAGGGCTCACGAACTCATTTGAAGGGAAACAAATTGGACAGCTCCAAGGAATTTCAGATCTGTGCATTGAGGCAGCCGTAGTCTGATATACACAATCGACTGAAGAAATCCAGACAATTAACAAAGAGTCCCGAATTTTTCTAGTGAACTTGTTTTGGGTTGATGTTTTTATGGCTGGTTTTTGGAGGTTCTTTCACACAACTAAACAGTTTGAGGTTTGTGCATTCTAGGGTTCTCTCCACATACACACTTGGACCGAGTTTTTGATATGTTCTTGGGAACTAACCAACATACAGACAAATCTGAAAATTGACTGGTTTTTGTAGCCCTCTTCCACAGTATATCAATCTTAATTTTACAATAGTTCATTATGAACTTGCTTGGGATTTACCAGCACAAGTACACCAGTTGAAAAGAAAATTTTGGATAGCTTGAAGGAAGCAGCTACAGACAACTTAAAGTCTGATTTTTATCTTTGATATTTTTGTAATATTCTCTCTCTATGAAATCAAAGTGTAGCAGTAACTCAGGAAGAGCAGTAATTTAAAAATTTGGCAGAGTTAAGATTTGAAATTTGTGACAAACCTATTTTCCACAGAGAATTGCAGACATTTTTGGGGTTTAATTTTTTCTGAATTATTTGACATTTCGGTTTGAATATCTTACTGTTTGACAGGTCGAGTTAATGTTTGATGGTGGATAACCATAGATTCTTTTGTGTAAAGAAGTGGACAACTCTAGAATTTTTTTTGGGACAACTCTAGACTTAGTTGTGAAAAAGTTGATCCATGAAAGTCTATGGTATGATGTTGATGAGCTAGTTTAGACCTTGGATGCACATATATTGATTAAGTATGATGCCCTAAAACATTAGCAACAACATGAATTTGTTAGGGTCTTGAATCTTTATCTATGCAACCGACACTTACTTGGGGTTTCCTCTCATCACCAAAGTCCTTAATTCATTCAACATGTTGACAAGTCCACTCTTGGTTAAAGCCACTAAATTTGTTTTTACAAACTGTTGCAACAGTAGAAACATAAAATAACTTTGAACAACCTCGAATCTTGATGATCAATCTAAGTTGGCAGAAGTGGAGGAACAAGCAGCCCAACAAACGTTCAAGAGTTGGACTCCTCTACAACAAGTGAAGCAGTGATGAATTGAACATCAGTGTGTATCTTAAGTAAATTGAAACATTTGAATCATGCAATGGTTATAGCCAAATCCCAATGCTTATAGTAGACTTGGAGTTAGAAGACTTCTTGAAGACATTTTGACATAAGCTTGATGACATCCCTAACTTTTTGAAGAATTCACAGCCCTAGTTCATGAGGCTTGAGAAGGGAAATGACAGCCCTAACTTAGTAAGTGATGAAGTGGAAAGATGATAGTTTGACATCTATAACAATATGACATTGATGTGACAACATTTGACAACCCTTATCATGAAGACAATGTTGATGACAGTAGTTGCCATGTTTACATAGTGAATGCTTGACTGCGTTACCTTGATAATGGTGGACTTGACAATTATTATATGACAATGATATGCCTGAGTATGATAGTGATGTGCTGACTTGACAGTGATATGATTGAGAGTGATCTTTAATATGACAGTGATGACGTGGAAATAAAGATGAAGTGGTAGCCTAGCGCACTTGACAGTGATATGTGTGTGTGATGAGTATGATGCGATAATGAGCTGTAATTGTAATAGAAAGCCTGTCTTGCTTTTGAGCTTAGGATACCTCAAACCCTTCTTAGCAGGGTATAAGAAAACCAGACAGGGTCTTGGATGAAGAGTAGGTCCTCTTTGTATCAGTAGGTGCCGATTTTACCTCACGGTTGTAGCCACTCCAAAACAAATACAAAAATATTACAAAATCATATGGTGTTTTGTTCTCTTGTGCTATGGTTCTTGTTATGACTTCATGATTCAAATGCTTATGATTTGTAAATGATGAAGTGATAGATGTTTATGAAATGATTATGCAAATGATAGAATAATGCATTGATGAATTAGTTGTTGATTGTTAAAATTGAAAAAGTAATAAACACTGCACATACAGATTCAACCCCCCTCTCTGTGTGCCTAGTGTCTAACAGTTGGTATCAGAGTCGACCTTTGTCGCAATACTAGAAAGCTTTAAGGATATCCTTAGACACAAAGGAGGAAAAGGAAGAGTCATCGAGCAATGACATACCCATACTTGATATGACAAATTATTTCAGTTGGAGGAGCAAGATGAAGGCATATCTGAAGAAGTTTGGAGTTTGGGAGATTGTGATCAATCTACCCGCTCCATCAAACAAGAAGGGAAAATCAGCTACACAGAAGGAAACAAAGAAGGACAATACTACATCCTTGAAGTTCCTCATGGATTGAATTCCCAGTTTGGTGAAAGAAAGTGTAGGGGAGTACACTTTAGCAAAAGACTTATGGTTTAATTTGGAAAGAGAGTATCATAAGGCAAGACTAGAACCCGAAAAGACAGATAAGGAATCAGAAGACAAGCCCATGGAAGAGATCAATCGGGAAGAAGAGAAGCAAGAAGAGGACTCTAGTAAAGGTATGGACTCTTGTGACTATAATGATAGCTTGTGTTATTAAATTGAGAAGGTTCTTGCAAATGATGATGAAGGGCTATCAAAGGCTGCACATGAGATACATCTCACGTTGTTGAATATTGATTTCAGATGGCAACTGGTTTCTGAACACAGTAAATATAAACCAGAGTGACTTCACAAAGTTCAAAAAGAAAATCTTGGACTCCTTGAATGAATATCAGTAGAAGAACATGACAATGAAAGTGCTGCTTGTGAAGATCAAAAACAAGTACAAAGAGTTGCGAGATCGAATGAAAGACAAGGATGCTGAAGTTGAACAACTAAAGACTGAATTGATTAGTCAAAAGGAAGAACCAGAAGAGCCTACTGAAGATCTTGAAGAAACTAGAGAGGTCAATCATGATATAAGACTCAGTTGGAGGAAGCCAAGAGGATAGAAGAAAACCTACAAATTCTGTTGGAAGAAAACGAGGAGACTATCCAGAAGCTGGAAATGGAGGTAGTTGGGCTCAGGAAGAAAGGCGAGAAGAATGAATCTTTTGTCAAGTTCAAGGAAAATTCAGTTGTCCTAGATAAGATCTTGGATTTCCGGATATCTCCACTTGACAAAACTGGTCTTGGTTACAAGAAGAACAAGGAAAAATATAAAGATGACACTTGGTCTCCGAATACTCCAGAAGCAGGTCCATCAACGTCCAAAGATGCTCCCCATGCACCTACACATGACAACAAAGACACTGGTAGTTGAAGAATGCATCAAGGAGAGAGATCTATTCCTTAAGGAAAGTTATTAAAAGAAACAACTCCAAGATGGAACCAAAGTCCTAGGTATGAAAGTGGATTCAAAGGTTATTGTTATTTTTGTTCTAACTTTGGTCATAAAGCTGTAGATTGTAGACTCTACGGAAGAAGAAGTGGTGGAAGCCCCAATGACTCAATCAGATGCTAGAAATGTAATCAAGTTGGACATGTTGTTGCCACATGTCACACATTGAGATGCTGCACATGTAGTGGGTTTGGTCAGAAAGCCCAAGAATGTGAGAGTCAAAGAATTCAACCAAGGAGGAGTCCTTCATACACATCGGCAACAAGATTTGAAGATCAAAAGACAAATACCTACAGTCAGGGACACTCCCAGGAATTGAGACATGAAGTTGATCAAAGAAACGTTGGAATTTCCAACAACTCAATCAGATGCTGGACATGCAACCATGTTGGTCACATTTTTGTATATTGTTGCATGATGAGGTGTTATAGTTACAGTGGCCTTGGGAACAAATCTCAAGATTGTTGGAGTACCCGAAAAAAACACTTGAGAATTTTCCTATACAAGTCATCAAGGAAAGCTAGTACAAACGAAGGAACAAATGTTGAGAGGATAGATGCCAAGAAGCAAGTATGGATGAAGAATACCGAGCAGTTAAAGATAGGAGAGGTTGAACAGAGCAGGGAGGATGGATGCCATATGGAAAGCCAAGTGTAAGGTCTCTCAAAGACCTTAACACACCTTGAGTTCATGAGGTTGGAGAATGAACTCAAAGGAGAAAGGATGGTTACTCCAAGCATACACACAGTTCCTAGGATCGTGCATATCGACATGGGGAGAAATGATCAATGATCAGTGGTTTCAGATACAGATATATGATTGGCATTTTCCATTGATTCCAAAGGGGGAGAGATGAAGACAAAAGGGGAGCATGCTCATAGGGGGAGCATGAGTTGTTGTCATCAATGACAAAGGGGGAGATTGTTGATGAAATTGTCANATTTTAGTGGCCCCACAAGTTTCCATTTATACCACTAAGTATCACTTGCAGTGCCTTGGATCCCTTACAACGTGGGTTTATGCCTTGAAGCACCTTCTACCTAGTTGAAAAGGTCCTAGTACCCACAAGGATGGATCTTGGATCGACCACCTTGTTGAAGATTCTAAAGACCTTTTTGATGGTGATGAAGACCCTGGAGATGGTGTTGAAGCCCCTATGGATGATGGAGAATCCCTAGATGGGTTGGAGAAGCATTAATGACCCATTTTGTGGTCGTTCATGCTTTGATGATGTCATGGTACCCTAGGAGAAGGCATAGGAACCCCATAGGTGATGTCACGATGGATCTTGACCATTAGAGGTCATCTTGAGTGGTTAAGGTAGTTAAATAAGGCCTCGAAGAAGCTTATTGACCCACACAGTATATGGTTTAATGGCCTTGAAGAAATGAAGATGATGTGGCATTTGGGTTCTTGGAATCCTTGGGGATGGCCCTAGGGCATAAGAAAGATGAAGCCACCCACACTCACATGATGGTGATTGGGCACTTGGACACCTATTACACCCTTGGTTTTGATGCTATGGTGGACAAGGTTAAATGACACCCTAATGGTAAAGGTTGACCCTAGTGTAAAGGCAATTAAAAATACAAATTATGTTTTGTTGGAAAACAAATTCAAATTAAATATTTATAATAAAATTCAAATGACAAATTTGAATTTAAAATTAAAATTCTTACCTACAAGTTGGCTCAGACAATTTTTAAAAAATATATACATGTCGACTCCAAAAAAAAAAAACATATGGAAAATGTGTATAAATGGAGGGTTCACAACCTCATTTGAAGGGAAAAAAACTCGGATAGCTCTAAGGAATTTCAGATATGTGCACTGAGGAAGCCGCAATATGATATACATAGTCGACTGAGGAAATTCAGATAGTTAACAAACAATCCCAAATTTTTCTAGTGAACTTGTTTTGGGTTGATGTTTTTATGACTGGTTTTTGGAGGCTCTTCCACACACCTAAACAATGTGAGGTTTGTGCATTCTAGGGTTCTCTCCACATACACACTCAGATCGAGTTTTTGATATGTTCTTGGGCACTAACCAGCATACAGACAAATCTGAAAATTGTGTGGTTTTTGTAGCCCTCTTCCACAATATATAAATCTGATTTTTACATCAGTTCATTATGAACTTGCTTGGGGTTTACTAGCAAAAGTACACCAGTTGAAAATAAAATTTTGAATAGATTGAAGGAAGCAACAACAGATAACTTAAAGTCTGATTTTTATCTCTGATATTTTTGTAATCTTCTCTCTCTGTGAAATCAGAGTGTAGTAGTAACACAGGAAGAGCAACACTTTACAAAATTGGTAGAGTTAAGATTTGAAATTTGTGACCCTATTTTCCACAGAGAATTGCAAACATTTTTGGGGTTTAATTTTTCTGAAGTATTTGACATTCCAGTCTGAAGATTTTACTGCTTGATAGGCCAAGTTAAATTTTGATGGTGGAAAACCCTAGATTCTTTTGTGTAAAGAACTGGACAACTCTAGATTTTTTTACAGCTCTAGACTCAGTTGTGAAAAAGTTGATCCATGAAAGTATGTGGTATGATGTTTATGAACTAGTTCAGACCTTGGATGCACAAATATTGGTTAAGGACGATTCCCTAAAACATTAGCAACAACATGAATTTCTTAGGGTCTTGAATCTTGATCTATGCAACCAACACTTGCTTGGGGTTTCCTCTCATCACCAAAGTCCTGAATTCATCCAACATGTTGACAAGTCCACTCTTGGTTAAAGCCACTAAATTTGTTTTTACAAACTATTGCAACAACAACAACATAAAAGAACTTTGAACAACCTCGAATCTTGATGATCAATACAAGTTGGTAGAAGTAGAGGAACAAAAAACCGAACAAACGTTTTAGAGTTGGAGTCCTCTACAACAAGTGAAACAGTGATGAATTGAACAACAATGTGTATCTTAAGTAAATTGAAACATTTAATCATGTGTTGGTTATAGCCAAATCCAATTCTTATAGCAGACTTGGAATTAGCAGACTTCTTGAAGAAATTATGACATAAGATTGATAACAACCCTAACTTTTTGAAGAATTGACAGCCCTAGTTCACGAGGCTTGAGAAGGGAAATGACAACCCTAACTTAGTAAGTGATGAAGTGGAAAGATGGCAGTTTGAAATCTACAACAATATGACAGTGATGTGACAACCTTTGACAACCCTTATCATGAAGACAATGCTGATGACAATAGTTGCCATGTTTACATAGTGAATGCTTGACTGTGTTGCCTTGATAATGGTGGACTTGACAAGTATTATATGAAAATGACATGCCTGAGTATGACAATGATGTGTTGACTTGATAGTGATATGCTTGAGATTGATCTTTAATATGATAGTGATGACGTGGATAGAAATATGATGTGGCGGTGAGCGCACTTGACAGTGATATGTGTGTGTGATGAGTATGATGAGACAATGAGTTGTAATTGTAATAGAAATCTTGTCTTTCTTTTGAGGTTAATATACCTCAAACCATTCTTAGCAGGGTCTAAGAAAACTAGGCAGGGTCCTGGATGAAGAGTAGGGGCTCTTTGTATCAGTAGGTGCTATTTTTACCTCACGGTTGTAGCCGTTCCAAAACAAATAAAAAAAGATTACAAAATCATATGGTGTTGTTTTCTCTTGTTCTATGGTTCTTGTTATGATTTCATGATTTAGATGCTTATGATTTGTAAATGATGAAGTGATATATGTTTACGAAATGATTATGCAAATGATAGAATAATGCATTGATGAATTAGTTCTTGTTTCTTAAAATTGAAAAAGTAATAAATACTGCACACACAGATTCACCCCCCCTTCTTTGTGTGCCCAGTGTGTCTAACACCTCATTCTACCTTTCCCCAATAGGTGCTCCCCTTCAAATTTGTTGATGGAGTCAACATCCCAAGTGCAATCCATATTAATAATTGTAGGACTATATTGAGTAACATAAACCATGATTTGACATACCGTATATTCCTCTACCATAGAACCCTATGGATGTGCTCTTTGTCTAACCAAATCCTTGAGTGATTCAAGTGCCTCTCAAACATCCACATTGAACTTGTGTGTACATGTCCACACTTTTCAATCTCCTCAACTTGGTGAATGAGGTAGTGTTCTTGTGCATTGAAAAATGACAGAGGTAGATACTTTTTCATTTCACACATTAGAGGAGGAATTTGTCTCCTCCAATACTTTATACCTTCTTGATCTATTTATTTAGATGACAACCATCTATAAATGATGAAATAAAATCACATGTTTCAACAAAATAGTATATATTACATCATGAGTAAAACACATGCATGCCGTAAAAAATAAGTTGTACAACGAATTAATGAACATATTACAATTTGAATATAAACCGTCACTTACCTCTTGTATTTTCCCATACAATATATAACTTGTTTGACATTGTTGTCAAATTTTTCTGGGAGAGACAAAGGTATAACATACTATAACCAAAAATATTAATCAATCATTATTTATTCCAAAATTAATTAGTAGAGAAAGAAAACTAACAAGATGTTTGACTAGTAAACAAATATATACACTAAAATAATTTCCTTAATGAAGGTATGCTTGTCATGATATCTAATTGTTGGAGTAGTATTGCGTGAGGATCATCCTCACAAGTTGGCCTTTCAAAAGAACAAAAGTCGACCCAGAAAGAAATATAATAAAATGTATTTTTCTTATGAATTAATACAAGTTGGCCCTAGTGGAAAAGGACAAGTTGGACCCAAAGGAAAATTAAATCGTTGGCGACTTATTGTATAAATAGAAGGCACCTCACTTCATTTTTACATCAAGCAAAAGTTTGCTCAAGTGAGGAGATAAGTTCATTACAACTAGATGAGACTGATTTTGGGGTTCTCCAATCTTGGAGAAGTTTATCTTCATGTTTTCTTGGGGTTATGCTACTATCATCTAGATGTACATTTATGTATGAACGATTTATCTCTATCAGAAGGTCGAGATCAAGGGTGACATTGATTTATCTATTGAGAGACGATCTTGGATCATCATGGTTAAACGAGCTCCACACACTATTTTTGTACTTTGATATTCTTCTAGTGATCTTGGTTTTACAACTATCAAATTCTAACATGGCATCATAAAAATGTTAGAAGAATTCATTTCCAAATACTAGGGCTCCATGATTTGTAGTGTTTTCCTCCTCAAACGATCCTAGAAGCAGCATATGGAAACTCGTCCTTAGGGCACACCTTTCTGTGGAGGGAAAACTCAATTTGGTGGAACTTCAATTTTGACCTAATACTGCAGGACTCGAAACTAGGGCTTAACTTCTTGGATCCATCTCTTAGGACCACATAATTGGTTCGATATTTCCTTGATCCAACATTCCTTAGTAGGGCACATTCATCCATGGCTTCAGTTTTTCAATCCACCATACTTCACCTGTGACCTAACTCCTGCTAGGGTTACTGAAGCGGTTCTTCAAAGGTATAATCAAAAGTCCAACCTAAAGGGTGGAATTAGACTTGACAGGGTTTCCAAGTCTAAGATTCCCATGAATAATATTGAAGAAAAAAGAAAACTTCTTTTCATCTCAGCTCTCTCAGGTACGATTCCTACCACTAGTGAAACTTGGATGATAGATAATGGTGCTTCAAGACATATGACAAGATACAAGGAGAATATCCCATGCTTGATTTAGAAAGATTATCATCTTTGAGTGGTGCTTGGATATGATGAACGATATTCTGTGAAGGGATCAAGATCTACCTCTCTACCATTAGAGTCCGGTGATACACTACATTTGAAGGATGTACTATATGCGTTAGTTTTTCTGCTTTAATTCAAATTGATTAGGATATTTATCTGGAAGAATAACAAGCACATCAAGATACACAAGATGCACAAGACACAAAGATTTTCTTCGTGTAAACCATAAAGGAGAAAACCCTGCGAAATTCCTCAGAATAGTTCCATCACTAATACAATATCACAAGATGGAAAAGCCCAAGAATAAGAAGTCTTCTGCAACTCTCTCTCTTTCTCCTCTAGCGAACTTGTCCTCTCTTTCCTAATGCGCACATGAGAGAGTGTGTGAGTGTGTATATAAATGAGGGAGGGCACCTCCTTATTTATACACATCAAGTGACTAACCCAAAACCTAACTGGGATGACCTATTTCCCTAATAGGGCTGACTTCACCTAGGGAGACTCAACAATATGTTTTATTATATTGATCTTGGGGACTATTTCCTTGAATTACAATGGAGAGTTTAACTCAATGACCAAACATAATAATGACATCCCGATTGGAAGAAAAACATCCCCTATGGGGGTAAACCAAAATATAATAATAACATACTACATAATATATTCCGAAGTTACATTTACAACAACACTCCCTATTAACTAGGAATGTATTCTCTCGCCACAGTCATCAACACTTCTAGTCAAGTGATCATCATTGGATCATCATCATCGTTGCTGCCATAGTCCTCATCTTTTTTATCATTGATTAGTGACAAATGTTAGATCTATCCATTATATGAAGTTTCTATAGATCCAACCCTATTTCATGCTGGGTGTAGGCCTATTCCCCATATAGGTCTTCATCATATCCACGAGAAATCCATCATGTAGGTATATCCTAGGACCATACATTACATTTCCACTACAATAACCTACGTATCCTACCATCATCTTGTCTCATCCATATCATCTCATCATCGCACATGGAGAACAACTCAGATGCACACCGTATGTCCAATAGACCACTTGCATTCTACCAGCATAGGAACACACTAGGACTCATTCTGTCTCAAGGATAACCCGTCTTACCACTATGCGAGAATCACCTAGGAGAACACTGAGTGCTTACATCTCTCCATGGTCAGCCCATGTTCTACCAGCATAGGAGCATGCCACGAATCATTACGTCTCGAGGACAACCTACGTCTACCATTATGTGATAATCATGTAGGAACACATAAAGTGTCTTGTGACCAGTGGAAATCTCATCGTCTCCAACATGGGAGAATTCCACGACTGATTACATCCAGGGACAAACTGCATTCTATGTCAGGACTGGTTACGTCCAAGGACAACATGCAAGGACTGATTACGCCTAGGTACAACCTGCATTTTATGCTAGGACTGATTACATCGAGGGACAAATTGTGTCTATGTGAGAACCATCTCCAACATGGGAGAATGATAGGACTGATTACGTCTATGGAAAACCTACGTTCTACGCTAGGAATGATTACCTCCAAGGACAACCTACATCTCCTACCATGTGAGATATCTCTCTAGTTCAAATACATATTTCCATATCTCGTCATCTCTAGAATGGGAGCATGGAAAGAATTATTACGTCCATGGACAACTTTCCTTCTATGCCAGGACTTATTATGTCTTGAGGACAACCTGCATCTCCTACCATGAAAGATATCGCCACTCCCTCTTTTTAGGGACCTCGATCTGGATGGAATTAAGTACTTCCATGAAGTATTCGAACTTCACTCTGGATAATGGCTTGGTCAATACATCATCTATTTTCTCATGCGTCTCCATGTACTAGAGCGTCATTTCTCCTCTCTGCACCATATCCTAAATATAGTGATACTTGATTTCAATGTGCTTCGACTTGTCATGGAACACCGGGTTCTATGACAACTTCATGCAACTATGGTTGTCGAAAAATATGAAAGTTGCCTCTAACTCAAGATCAAACAAATCAGACAGTATATTCTGAAGCTATACTGCCACACAACTAGATGAACAAGCTACAACATATTCTACCTCAATTTTACTCAGCACTACATGTGAATGCTTCCTGCTAAACCATGAGATCATATTGAATCCCAAAATAAAGTAGCATCCCAAAGTCCTCTTCCTATCAATGGCACTGCCTACCTAATCCAAATCAACATAACCGTGCAGATTAATATTCTGATTCGCGTCATACTTGAGACCATAGTCAATTGTACCCTTTAGGTACCTCAATACATGCTTTGCAGAAATTAGGTGAACATGTCCCAAATCATTTAGGAATTGGCTCAGGGTGTTCATAACAAAGCATATGTCTAGTCTCATGTTCATAAGGTACATCAATGAACCAATCATCTGACGATACATTGTGGCATCAACTGACTCAGATGAAGCATCACATAGTAGCTTCAATTTCGATGCCATAGGTGTGTTTATAACCTTGTAGTCCAACATTCTGAATCTCTTCAGAATATCCATGGCATACTTTGCTTGAATCCAGGGCAAAGGACCTTCATGGGTTGAATCCTTCTGGATTAAAATACATATTCCTCATCACTTGAGGAATCAACTATTTCTTCTCTAATTCTTTTCGTTGTTGGTTCATCATCTTCATCGGTGTGAGCATGATGCATTTTCTTATTCAACTTCTTGTTGTAGGAGCCTTTGTTTCTGGGATAATCTCTGGAGTAGTGTCCCTTCTAATGACAGGCGTAACATCTGATACTAGATATATTTATTCTGGGTTTGCTTTTACTTTTTTGATGATGGTCCTCCCTCTTATTGTGATGATGGTCCTCCATCTTTTTGTGATGATGGTCATCCTTCTTGTTGTGATGATGGTCCTTCCTCTTGTTTATATTTCTTCTGGTGTGTACTACGAGAGATTGATCTTCAATTCCTCCCATCTTTTCTTCTCTTATTATGAGCCAATATTCTTCTTGTGTGCATTCTTCCCAAAGTCTGCTGAAACTGATCATCTTCTTTTTGGCACATATTCCTTGAATGAGAGAATCCCATGATCTTTGGAGACCAGTCAAGGTGGTCATAATAATCTCTCCTTCTTCTACCTTCTCTTCGAATGCTTCTAGTTTTTCCCTGATTTGAGAAACCCTCATGAAGAGGGATTGTTTGGTCTCTGAATTTTGTATCTTCACATTCTTTAGCTGGTTCCTTGATGTCATCTTTCGATTGATGTTCTTTCCTTCGAACAACTTCATCAAAGAATCAAACTCTTCCTTAGGTGTCTTCAAGGATTGCACATGAGGGATGAGATGATCCTTAATAGAATCTGCAATTATTCTGTTGGCCTTAACCAAGTTCTTTTTATGGATAGCCTTAGCTTCATCTCCCTCTGGAGATGGAAATGGCCCACTGACATACTTGTCCAAATAATTTTCTTCAAGGATCAAGGAGATCATATACTTCCATGCTCGAAAGTTTTAGGCTCCCCCAAGCTTATCATCAAGATGGGTGTGATAAGTCATTTTGAAATGAGAACCTCAAATGGAAATATCATAGATTTAGATCTTACCAATTTGAGATGCCCAAGATAATTCTACAGTTGAATGACCTAGGGTTCCATAAAAAAACCCTATTTTTCCAAAAGTGGAATCTTGCAATATTGTATGGATAGAAAGATGTGCCTACTTGAGGCGAGTTGCTCAATGAGGTCCTTTTCCTAGTTCAGTTGAGGGAAAATCCAAAAAATTGATGCCCTAGTTTCCACCAATAGTAGAGATGAAGCAAAAAATGAAAATTATTGAAACTAAATTATGAATCCACAGAAAGATGCACCATTCTAGGGAGAGTTTCCCAATGTACTAATTTTTCCAAATTGATGGAGGAAACCCCCAAAATCTTGATGACCTAGTTTTATCCCGACACTAGTGTCTGAGTCAAAAATGAAAATTCTCCAAATTTGATTATGATTCTTCCAAAATATGCGCCCTATTAGGACATGTTATCCTAGCCCTCTTTTCTTGATGATATGTGGAGAGAAGACCTTGAACTAGGAATCCCTAGTTTCTGCTGCGACATAGTGCCTTCTTTCAGGGAAGCTCTGATACCATGTTACATTTTCTACTTTAATTCAATTTGATTAATATCTTTATTTGAAAGAATAATAAGCATAACAAGATACACAAGATGAACAAGACACAAATATTTTCCTTGATGAAACCATAAAGGAGAAAACCCCGCAAAATTCCTTAGAATAGTTCCTTCACTAATGCAATATCACAAGATGGAAAAAACCAAGAATAAGAAGTCTTTTGCTGCTCTCTCTCTTTCTCCTCTAGCGAAATTTTCCTCTCTCTCCTAATGCGCACATGAGAGATTGTGTGAGTGTGTGTATAAATGAGGGAGGGTGCCTCCCTATTTATACACATCGTGATTGACCTAAAACCTAACTCGCGCGACCTCTTACCCTAGAAGGGTTGACTTCATCTAGGGAGACTAAAAAATACATTTTATTATATTAATCTTGGGGACTATTGCTCTGAACTACAACAAAGAGTTTACCTCAATGACCAATCATAATAATGAAATCCCTACTGGAGGTAAAACATCCTCGATGGGGGTAAAAAAAAATATAATAATAATATACTACAAAATATCTTCCGAAGTTATGTTTTACAACAACAATATGTACCTGGGATGAAAATAAATATTGTCTCCATATGAGCTTTGGAATACATGGATTATAAATTCATATTCTCTAACGGGAAGGTGATTGCATGGAACAAGACATCCAACATAGATTCAAAATGTATGATTGGAGTTCGTAAGGAGAGATTATACCGGTTGAGCACACAACCAGTTCAAGCACTAGTACATGATTCTACCAGTTTGGGAGAGTTATGGCATCAGAGACTCACTCATTTAAACTATATAGCTCTTCCATATTTGAGGATGATGGTGATGGGAATACCGGGTTTCAACATAGATTGTGATGGAGTTTGTAGAGGATGTGCATTTGGAAATAATGTCAAGAGATATTTTTCGAGCAATGAGAGTAGGTCCAAATAGATTTTGGACCTAGTACATTCCAACTTGTGTGGACCCATAACAATTTCCTCATTGGGTGGATACTACTACTACGCGACCTTCATTGGTGGTTTCTTATGAAATACTTGGATCTACTTCCTTAAGTCCAAGGATTCTAAAGAAGTGTTATCCATATTCAAATAATTCAAGGCACACATTAAGAACTTGTCAGGAAAGAGGATCAAAGTCCTGAGATCAGATAATGGAGGAGAATATACCTCCACATACTTCAACAATTTCTACAAAGAAGCATGAATCAAGAGGGAGTAAACAGTTCCCTAGAACCCCCAGCAGAATGGGGTGGCAAAAAGGATGAAAAGTTCAATCATTGAGGAAACCAAATCAATGATACATGATCAAGGTCTACCCATGTTATTATGGGAATAAGCCTATAATACAACCATATATGTGTAGAACGGATGTCCGGATAAGCACTTGAAGGACATGACTTCAGTCGAAGAAGCCTTCAAAAGTGTGAATCCCAAGGTAGGAATCCAACATATCTTTGGATTCTCAATCTACATTCATGTTCTCAAGGAAAGGAGGACAATGTTAGAAACTTCAAGAATGAAGGGAACATTTGTGGGATACAATGAATCTTCAAAGGCTTACAGAGTTTATTTCCGAGGATCGAGACAATTCGAAGTTAGAAGATATGTTATCTTTGAAGAAGAGATGGAATTCAAAAAGGCAAGAGGATAAAACATGGATATTGATGATGAGGAGCTTGAATCTGTAAAGGAGATAATGAATTCCCCCCCTCTAGCAGTTGTAAGGGAGTTAGTCGAGAAATCTGAGCTTGTCGATCCCATTGATCTAGTATAGCTAGTAGATGTTCCTAGAGACGTTTTTGTTGGTCGAAAAAGGCCTAGATGGACACATAAAACATTGTAGGAGGTAGAGGGACATGAATATCCCTATGGAACCTTCCATGAAAGCAAGAGGCCTTATGCATTCTCGAGTTATGTGGTACTAGTGAGCCACATTATTGATTCGAGGCCCACCAGCTACGAGGAGGCTTCTAGATAGCAAGTATAGAGGGAATCCACGATGGAAGAATATGAATCCATCATGAAGAATGAATTGTGGGACCTTGTTCCAAGACTTGAAGGGAAGTCAATGGTCACTTCCAAGTGGATATACAAAATCAAGCATGGAACAAATGACAGCGTTGAAAAAGACAAGGCGGGATTCGTGGCTAGAGGATTCTATCAAGAAGAGGGGATTGATTATGATGAGACATTTTCTCTCGCGGTTCGCTATACTTCCATTAGAGCCATTATCGTTATTTCCTCAACTATGGGATTGAAGCTGCATCAGATGGACGTTAAGACAACCTTCCTCAATGGTGTGATCAAGGAAGAGGTATATATTGAGCAACTAAAGGGATTCATAATCCTTGGAAAGGAGTCTCACATAGGTATCATGAAAAATGACTTATATGGAATCAAGTAAGCACCATGTGCTTGGTATGCTCAGATATATATATACTTGGTGAGTATAGGATTCACTAAGAGTGATGCAGACCCCAAGTATTACTACAAGGTTGTGGATGACGAGCCACTAATTTTGGTTCTCTATGTCGATGACTTGGTTCTCGTAGGAAATGAGGAACTGATTGGATGGTGCAAGAAGAAGCTAGCCTTTGAGTTCGAAATGAAATATCTTGGATTGATACATTATTTCTTGGGATTATAAGTATGGTAGAGGCTTGAAGATATTTTCCTGAGCCAAGGAAAATACACCATTGACATATTGAGGAGATTTGGAATGATTACTGCAAGTCCATGTCCATAGCGATGGACATGAATATGAAGAAAATGAGAGATTATGCTTCCGTTTCATATGTGATTGATCCCACTATGTACCACTAGCTGATTGGATCTCTGATGTATTTGGTCAACATAAGACCAAATATATGTTTCGCAATGAATTCCCTCATCCAGTTCATGAGAAATCCGAGACATATGCAATGGGTTGTTGCAAAACATGTGTTTGGATATTTGCATGGAACTATGGGACATGGATTACAATATGCTTCAGGAGGTGACTTGATGTTGCAAGGATTTTCTGATTCTGATTGGGCCGAGAATGTTGTGTATAGGAAGAGCACTTTCAGGTGTTGCTTCGATATGAGATCTACCACGATTTACTCGTGAAACAAGAATCAGAACTCAGTAGCACTAAGTATTGTAGAGGTTGAGTAACATTGGCATA
Source organism: Pseudotsuga menziesii (assembly GCA_001517045.1). Lineage (NCBI taxonomy): Eukaryota > Viridiplantae > Streptophyta > Pinopsida > Pinales > Pinaceae > Pseudotsuga > Pseudotsuga menziesii. The sequence continues at coordinate 396,975 of LPNX010299463.1, forward strand.
TCTGTTGCATCTTGAGAAGCTGTGTGGCTCCTGAAACTCCATGCATGATTGTTTGGCCATACTCTAGAGCTAACATTGATTCACTGCGACAACTAGAGTTTTGTACAACTATAAATGAATCTAGTATTCCATGAAAAGTCAAAGCATATTAATATATAGTACCACTACAGTCGAGATATGGTGCAGAGAGGCACAATCGAGTTACAATATATTTCCATGGACGAACAAACTACACATATCCTTACCAAGTTGCTTCCTAGGATAAAGTTTGCATATTTTCATGAATGACTTGGTGTAGTGGAGATTACATCCCTTGCTGATGTAGAAATTCTAAAGCCTTGATGGCATAAGGAATTTCATAAACTGGCTAAGGATTTAGGCACACAATTAACCTCACATAGAATTGTAGAGAATTAACATAAGGAGAGAAGAAGAAGAATTAATGAACACACATGAATGAATAATCAATAAATGATAATTGATATTATTACATAGGTAATACATCCTTATAAAGGAAAAAGGAGTTGCATGAAGACAACTCAAGCTAGCTCATAAAGCAGGCTTACTAATTATGATAAACCCCATAGTTGACTAAAGCACTTTCCCAATCTATCAAGCACCTCACGAATTAGCAATAGCATGTGTGAGTGATGATGAGTGAACGAAATACTTGCTAATTCTAGAATATGGAGAGAAATTAATGGAGGATGGGTTGGCAACAAAAGCTACCAGTTTCCTAGTTGACTAGCTTTACCTTATCCATAGAAAAGCAGGATAACGCATAAAAAACAGAATAAAGCAGAATTTGTTGTAAAGCACAGTAACCAATTCTGGATGGCCATAAAGTGGTCAAGATTAACCCAGAATCAGAAATAAATATTTCCTAGGATATAGATGGCAAGTGTTGACTCTAAGGTGCAAGTGGATGCCAACTATCTAAGCTAGTGGGTAGGAAATTAATCAAATAATGATTAATTATTTTATGAGTGGGTTTATTATATTCCAACACCCCCCTTTAAGCCTGAATTTATGATGATATCCCTGAACTAATCAGAAATATATATGCATATAGGGCCCAACAATAAAGCTATGGTCACCCTTTTACAATTTATATTTGTCCAAAGAAATGAGGAAAGAGGCAAAACCTCAAGGGGAAAATCCTCCCTCAAGAAAGGACATGAAAAGCAATACCAAAAATGTTGAACTGCTGGTGTTGCTGTTGCTCCAAATAGTAAATGCCGATGTCTGGAGGAATCTTCTTCTTGGGAAGAAAATAAATCTGCTCACCTGGATCAAGGACAACTGCAGGATGGAAACTAGGACCATGTAGAACAACTGAAATCCAATGATGTGAAGGCAATACTGAAGGATCTTGAGACTTGTAATAAGCTCCAAGATGATGAGATGACTTGAACTTCGAACCAGTAGAGATGAAATGAGCTCCAGATAGGTGAAATAACTATCCAAGCGAGTGTATCATGTCTCCATCTTCATTTACACAAAGAGGATGTGTGCAAGTGATCTTGTAGGAACATAGAGAAGGCATAGGATCAAAGAGTGCGAATGAATGGGCTCCATGGATTGATCTACTTTCCAAAGAATCCAAGAGATCACAAATAAGCACAACAATAGACTCATGGGAATATACTGGTAAATAATCCTCTATGGTAGAAGTATGAGAGGAGGAAAGATAGTGATGTTCAAAATCTTCAAGGAGGCTTTGAGAATGAGTGCCAAGAACAAAGGAGGAGCTGCAGAAGCACATGGTAAGTGGAAAAACACTAGAAGGAATTGATTTGGCTAAGCAAACATCCCGGAAGTCACTGGGTTGTGCACCATCAAGGAGAGAGGCATGCACAAAGTGTGAGAGGTCTCGCATATGGATCTCAGAATCCATGATAGAAGACATAGAGAACACTGAATGTGTGAGTGAATCATCAATAACAATAGCAGCTCCATTAGTCACTTCTTTTTTATCAACAACATCATAAGAAGATGAATCAAGATCTTCTACTTCAAGAGACACAGAAAAAGATGGATCTTCAATATTTGATTCTTGATTGAAAGAGGAAGCATTTGAATCAAAGAGAGTAGTAGCAACATGAACTGTATGAGAAACTTCTTCTTCATGATCAACTTCATCAGAGACTGTAGAGGCCGAGACATCTTGAGAGAGATAAATCATTGAGGAGCTAGAGGCACTATCCACATAGCTAGAAGGATCCTCATTGTCCTTTCCCAAAAATCTATCCAATGTTGTCCAGAGATCCTTTGGGTAATCAACATAATCAATAAGGTAGCGCATGCATGGAGAGATAGCTAGACAAATAGCTCCAATTGCTCTATCACAGTCATTCAACCAGTCACTTGGCTCTTCATAAGACTCTTCACCAGCTCCAATATAGATCTCATAGAGACCTTGTCTCTTTAGATATGAAATCATCTTCAGTTTCCACTCTGAATAGCTTGTGAATGGAGAAAGAAGAGGAACTGATACTCTTGAATCCATTCGAAGTTGAACCTGCAAAATAAACCTGCAAATCTGAAAAGAAGGATTAATTAATTAACTCTCAAAGATCTGATATCATGTAGAGCTTTGACATCCTCATCTCTAATACCATGTAGAACTTGAACTTTGAGAACCTTAGCTCTGATACCATGTAGAAATTCGAAAGCCTTGATGGCATAAGGAATTTCATAAACTGGCTAAGGATCTAGGCACACAATTAACCTCACATAGAATTGTAGAGAATTAGCATAAGGAGAGAAGAAGAAGAATTAATGAACACACATGAATGAGTAATCAATAAATGATAATTGATATTATTACATAGGTAATACATCCTTATAAAGGAAAAAGGAGTTGCATGAAGACAACTCAAGCTAGCTCATAAAGCATGCTTACTAATTATGATAAACCCCACAGTTGACTAAAGCATATTCCCAATATATCAAGCACCTCACGAATTAGCAATAGCATGTGTGAGTGATGATGAGTGAAGGAAAGACTTGCTAATCCTAGAATATGGAGAGAAATTAATGGAGGATGGGTTGGCAACAAAAGCTATCAGTTTCCTAGTTGATTAGCTTTACCTTATCCATAGAAAAGCAGGATAAAGCAGAAAAAATAGAAAAACCAGAATCTACTGTAAACCGCAGTTACCAATTCTCGATGGCCATAAAGTGGTCAAGATCAACTTAGAATCAGAAATAAATCATTCCTAGGATATAGATGGCAAGTGTTGACTCTAAGGTGCAAGTGGATGCCAACTATCTAAGCTAGTGGGTAGGAAATTAATCAAATAATGATTAATTATTTTATGAGTGGCTTTATTATATTCCAACAGCTGAGAAGGAAGGATGATTATACATATACCATACACTCTCTCGATCACTCCAAGAAGAAGTGAGGATATATCTCATCCTGATATGGGATGGAGAGGGAAGTGCATTCTCTTGATCACTCTGAGAAGGAGTGAGGAGATCTCTCATCCTAATATGGGTTGGAGAGGCCAACACATGATTTATGTATTCTCCCGATCAATTTGAGAAGGAGTGAGGAGATCTCTGAGATATCCTAAAAAGGATGGAGAGGTCGACGCACACTAGGACACATTGGTATGTATGTGGTCTACGAAATACCTGTTGTCTTCATATCCAGTATGAAACAGGGTTGGCTCTACCGAAAGACGTATATGTGGTCTATGAAATACCTATGGTATGAATATCCAACATGAAATAGGGTTGGCTCTTTTGGAATACCTATGAAGTCATAATATGAACACCTATGAACAATGTCGTTGATTCAGTACACCTGATTTCTAAGTACATATCTAGGGAAAAATGATTTTGCACCTATGAACTATGCCAATGATTATGTATACCTAAGTTCTAGGTAAACATTTGTGGGTGATAAATTTGATGTGGACACCTGTGAACTATGACGATGATTTGGTATGAAATCCCGAGTTCTGGGTGGACACTTGTAAGTCATGTAGTGATACATGGATCCGATACTAGTAAGTTATGTTATACATACCTTCGTTGCCAGTTAGCCATGGTACATGGATTTGTGTCTCATTAGGTAAAAGTCATGATACATGAGTCCCTATTCCCACATGACTAGAGACATAGTCAAGAACTCTCAGGACTATCAGAGACTCATCTTAGAAATGAGGTTACAGTAAAGGTCTCTGAGGACTATGTGTTACTATCCGAGACTTATACTCGGGATGGAGTAATAGTCACAGTATTGAAGTTGATGCTTGTTGATGGGCCTTCCATGTGTATAGAGATGTTTGATATAGTTGTTATGTACCGTTGATATCCATATGTGTTCTAGTTGATGATGATGATGCCTCCCTGGCTAAGAGGGAGTGTTGGAGTAGTAGCTGCATGAGGATCATCCTTACAAGTAATCCCTACAAAATAACAAAAGTTGGCCTAGAAAGAAATATAATAAAATGTATTTTTATTATGAATTAATACAAGTAGGCCCCAATAGAAAAGGACAAGTTGGACCCAAAGGAAAATTAAATTGTTGCAGACTTATTGTATAATAGAAGGCACCTCGCTTCATTTTGACATCAAGAAACTAAATCAAGTTCGCTCAAGTGAAAAGATAAGTTTGCTATAGCTATAGGAGACTGATTTTGGGGTCCTCCAATCTTGGAAAAATTTTTCTTTGTGTTTTCTTAGGATTATGCTACTATCATCTGGATGCACATCTATCTCGGAATGATTTATCTCTCTTGGAAGGGAGAGCTTGAGGGTGACATTGATTTGTCTATGGTTGGGAGATGATATTGGATCATCGTGGTTAAACGAGTTCCACACACTATTTTGGTGCTTTGATATTCCCCTAGTGATCTTGGTTTTGTAGCCGTCAAATTCTAACATTTACCCCACCTAATTCACCTTTTTTTGTTAGGATATTATTCATGTTTGAAGACAATCTAGTAGGAAATTTCGGATTTTCTCAATAACCTCTTTAACATCCTTTCTTTGCTGCTCTATCATTAACCATGAAAGAGAGCTTATATTTTGGGCATCTCCATCGCTATTTGAATGAACTACACTTTGCATTGCATTATTGGCCTCCTTAATGCCATTACAAATCTTGTTTATTTTTTCTTTATATCTCCTTCCATCTAATATTTTCCATAAGGTCTCTTTTACATTCTTTCCGATGTGCATTGTATCAAAGAGATGAACAATTTTTAGATTCTCATAGTAGGGGAGCTTATATAATTTCATGGGATAACTTTTCATTCCTCATGGAAGCAACTCATTATTGATGCCTTAATCAGGACCTTCAATATGAATCATAATTAAATATATTAAAACAACACTTGTTAATTAGTAAAGTGATCGAAATGCATTGAAAATATAAAAAATATTCCAAACATTTCATGTATATGATACATAGACAATTTGATCCATACCTTGACGACCATAATATCTTTTATATTGCTTTTTCCACAGATGAGGTGTCATTCTTTGTGGTTTTAGTCTAGTCTCTTCTTTCCCATTGAAATTATATTTTTTAGTTATCCGATACCTGTAGTTCTTAGAAAGGAAGTGATTATAGTAATCAAACACATCATTTCGTAAAATTATTAAACCACAAGATTTCATCTAAGGACCACAAACTGGACATACAATTTTCCCAAATTGTTTGAAGACTTCAAGAGATGTATTAATTTGTGATGGGATCTTAAACATGCCAGTGAACTAAATCCCATCATTGATTCCTTCAACCTCGGACCTGTGGGTTATGGACCACAACTATATGCTCTTCAAACACAGATCTTTGCTTTCTGGCTTAAAAAAATGAAACACATGCTACAGGAACAATTAAGTATTATCGAAATTACAGGGGCATTTCAAGAACCCATACGCATTTCTGAACTTTTGGAATACCACTCAGATTTTCATTTCCCTACCTCCATAACTTTAACTCTCGTGCTAATTGTTCAACGAATTAGTGTTTTGAACCATTGATCAGTTTTTCATTCGATCTCCACCTGTCCTCCTGGCTTGTACTCAGGATCTTTGTGCACCTCAGCCCCAACTACAGAGCTTCCTGGAATTCTTGTTGAAACTAAGAATTCCAAACTTAATCTGAAAATTGAAGAACAAATTTACCCTACTGGACAGTAAGCTTTCCATCTAAAAATGTAATTAACAATTTCTACGTCGATTTGAGTTATAATATGGAAACGAGTGAAGAACTCGCCCATTCTATCAATTATTTTACGCATACGCAGTTAATTTAAGAAACCAAATATCATACAGGAAAATTTCAACCATGCAACTTAGAAATTCCATCTTTCATTTGCTCATTCAGTTTCGAATACACAGAAATTTGCAGAAATTCACTTAAATTGACTCCCAGAAATTGAACCAAATACAGGGAATTGATCTTATTAGAGAACATATACCACGCTCTGTCTCTTCTGCTCAAAGAACAATAAGGTCTGAGCTTCCCTCTCAGATCAATCTACTTCTCTCTCGACTCTACAAGCCTCCAAGCTAACGAGTTATCCTCAGCTTCGCGAGCTATTCCCCCAGCTCCTTACAACCGGATTTTCATAGAGCTTAAGTACTAAAAGGGATTTGTTTCAGATCCTTGGATATAGGATCTTGAAATACAAAAAATTGTGACTCATCTCTCTTATCACTATAATCACTGCATAAAAGACTCGACTAAATCTAACTGACCTTATCCTTAGTTTTTTGAATAATCCCTTCATTATCCATCACCTTATCCTTGGAATCTGAGATCCTTTTATGTAAAAAAAAACTAACTTCTATTTTATTTAAAACACTAAATTACAAATGAAACCTAGTCTCTTTTAGAAAGTTCCACTTGACTTTGTGAAGTCACAAGTGACTTCACCCTTTGAGCCTATGTTCCTCCATCAATTTGTATATCAATAATTGGAAGTATGTATAATGAACGGATTATTTAAAAAACATGCATGATATAAACTTCATAAAAGTAAACACTATTAAAGTGTAGGGAAACATTATTATAACATACCATATAAATGTGTTATTATTAGGGTATCGTGAATTGTCCATACTAGCATCGCATGGAATTGAAATTCCCTTTGTGCATTTGTTGATCGATATATACATTCATATCTTTGACATGCTACTTACCTATTTGATTGGACGTATAATACATAATTACTACATATATGAGTAAATAAAAATATATAAGACATTATTTAAACAAAACAATTGAACATATATTAATAAACATAAAAACATAACACATAATATGAAACAAACAACACAAATGAGATGTTATTGCGTTAAAAAAATTAATCTAAACAAATTAATACCTGGAATAATCATTTCCAACATTATGTGCTCCTTCTTTATTGACATCCATGGAGGAACTTTATTATTAATAACGAAAATAGACCACACTTAGTTAATAGTTTTGAGCTCTCCAAATGGATTGACACTGTCAGCTGCCAATGAAATCCTAAGATTACAAGGTTCTTCTTTCAACTTTGGCCATCTTTCCTCTATCTTCATAAACATAGATCCATCCGAATACATTCAATGAACACCATCTTCACTTTTGTTCTTTTCATGGAAATCCATTAACTGTGATATGATTTTGCACTTGAAGAATTCCCACAGATGTGGAATTATGGGAATATAATGAAGAACCTTTCCATGAACCATTTTTGTTACTTATCGACTCAATATCTAGTCTCTTAATATTTCAGGAACTTGTCTTTCAACAAATTTTATCTATAATAAAGAACATCATCATTAGGACATGCATGGACGACTTGATACTCCATTCCAACATCTTTCAATAAGGCATGTAAATCTTGGTATGTGTGAGGTAAAATGTTTGACGATGGTAACACAGATTCACCTAACAATCTACAACATAAAAAAACATTGCTTATTAATGTAAACAATATTATTCATACATATTGCATTGAAATGTTATGGTCGATGATGATCAACTAACATTAAAAACAAGGGAAAAAAGGAAAGCTTTGTCATTATGTACTAAATGTGACAAAATATATTAAATACCTTAGGATATGTGTGACACATGTGTTTTCCAAACGATTTACAACCTTTATGTTCACCAACAACAATATATAAAATAGAAGAATTGTTTCTGAGCCTTCATAGAGAGGTTTACTATCCCTCTAAAGTACATGTATAACATAAGCACCATCAAATTGGTTTCCATCATCATCCATTCCAACGTTATTAAATGTCTGTTGGATAAATATATTTTTCCCATATTCTTCATATTATTCAACTATGTTATTGACATCATTATATTCTTCCATAAGATCATTAGCTCGAGCCTCAATATTCTCTCCGTGTTCTTGAACATGTGCTTGTACAAACTGCACCTATTCCTTGAACAATGCCCTAGGGGGACCAATCTTTATAGATACACAGATTAAAGTAATATTAGTGTATATAAAAAATAATTAAATGATACCAAAGTTTACAAATACAATATAGGAAAACAAAGAAAACTTATATGAGATCAAGAAACAAAGACAACTAATCAACGATGAATCTTGTGCAAATTATTAAGATATTTAAGAACACGTTGAAAAAATCCAGGCAAAATTAACTTTTCTTGACATGTAAGAAGAGATACACTTTCTGAGATATATAGTCACAATAACCATAAAAGAAACATATTGATCTTATAAGTTTCCTTCATCATGTTGTCATATTCTTTCTTAATATCAGTTGAAGAGCACAAATTTTAAGTGGATGGCAACTTTCCCTAGCCAAGGTTAGAAACCACGATTTAGTTTACAAGGGTTTATAGCTAAGGGATTAGGGGGGGTTAAACATTTTGACAAGATATATCAAGAACTCAAGGGTGATAAATTACATTGACTATTAAGTTTGTTTTCTTGTTTCCTAAGTTAGTATTAGACGAAGATAATAGGTAGGTATATGCAGATATTTATAAGGAGGAACCGTTACCATCTTCTTTCCAAAAGGACAATATGCCAAGAACAAGTGGTTAGACAATTCATCATGAAAATAATTGCTTCATTTATCATGGAGATGAAGTATAGTAATAAGATTAGTTATAATTTGGAAAAGTGACATACTGTTTCTAAGCCCAAGGGCCAATTACTTTGACTTTAAAATATGGAGTTAGAGGATGAACTTGCCAATTAATAGAGTGGTTATATGGTTGAGTTTAAGAGAATTCAGATAAAAATTAGGGAGGATCTAGATGTACTAAGGATTAGATTAAGAATAATAAATTAGATCAAGGCATACAACTAGGTCGGGTTACTATTATTTACAACATTATGAGAATGAATATATTAAATGGTGTTGTGTAATATACCAAACATATATTACATTTATTAATAAATGATTAATTATTAGTTTATTTATTAATTATCTAATTATTAATATGTCGTGTCTCCTAATGAGAGGACACAACTATTCGAATTATGGTCATATAAAACATTTGACCATTGCATTGTAAAAATCATAAATTCAATTATAAAAATATATTTATTTATCTAATAAGATAAATATGTAAGGTGTTACCTTACAAGTGGTATAGAGCATATGTTGCTGACCTGTGGTCAAATTTTTATTTTTTTTAACGGTGGAATTAAAAAAAATGCAAACTTATGGTTCCATTCAATTACTAGATATTTGAAGAAATAAAGGAAGCTCCTCATGGGAGAGAAGAAAAAATGAAAAATAAGAAGGAAAAGGGGAAAAGGATAAAAGAAGGAAAAAAATAAAATAAAGTAAAAAGTAAAAAGGAAAAGAAAAAAAAAACCCATGGTTTTATTATTATAATTTTAAAACCATAAATTCACCCATTACACCTTGTCCACCCATTACCCTTTACTCCTCTTCCATACCATTACTCTTCTCCAAAATCCTAAGGTTTTTTTCAAAAATAAATATATTACAACTATTAATAAAATGACCTATTTAAATAAATAATAGTACCCTTTCAATTTATACACCGAGCAGGATACCAGACAGGAAAAAGTGATTTCACAATACAGAGATGGGATAGCAACGATATTAAGTAAGAATGGGAATACAAAGGGTAATTTCTTGCTCACCTTAACATTATATGTGCCAAACAACACTAGTCAGTAGAATGATAAAGACCCAGTTCAAGAAGAAGGAGCACTAAGGGAAATCCGTTCAACAAATAATAACACCTAGGTTGGATACAGATCATTTAAGAGAGCCAGTTATGTTGAGCAACACATGGGGTGGTGGGCTATTTATATAAAGCATAGCGCTCTAGGAATAAAGCCCCAGCCCCCCCCCCCCCCCCCCCCCCCCCCCCCCCCCCCCCCCCCCCCCCCCCCCC